>APFE030189837.1:30347-173810 GCA_000404065.3 Pinus taeda
TATTTTTTCAGAAGAAAAAGCATTATATGATTTATATTATGTAGATGAAAAAACAGAACTGAAATATACAGATATAGGTGGATCTTATAACTCGGATTATGCCCTCATTGTCTTTGGGGGCTGAACAGATCATCATCATCATTGGGGAGCAAAAAACTAAACAAAATTTTATGGTCAATCCAGATAGTCGAAAATACTGTAGTTCAGAGATATTATCCAAAAATATGGGCCTTATAGCAAACCAAAAATCTGCAAGCTTTATATACCGGGCATAGAGAAGGGTTGAATCTCATATGCACAGGGATCCATAGAGATGACCAGATGCCATATACCGATTGGAGCATGCATCCCATTCTTTGATAAGACATCCGCTTGAACATTTTGATTGCGCTTTATATGAGAAATATGAAAAATATCAGACTTCCATAGAGCAGCAATCCTGTCCAGCCAACCTGAAAGACTGTCATTTGATATTTTCTACTTACCATTCACATGATCTATGATAATTTTTGAGTCCCCATAAACATATATAGGTCCAATATCCATGAAAGTACAGAAAAAGAGAAGACCATGCAGGGTCATGGCCTCTGCCTTGTTATTTGTCCCTTTACCACCATTCCAGAATATGGAGAATTGGAGATCTTTTGAAAGAGCTATGAAAACACCACAGGCGCATGTGCCTTCCGTTGTTGCACCATCGAAATGAGCTCTTGGGAAAAAGAGCTGCTGTTGGACAGAGGAAGCTATTTGTTGTTTTTTCTGTTGAGGCATGATTTGTAGGAAGGAGAAGTAATATGGAAAAATCTTGTCTATAATGCTTTCAAAAACCTCACTGCTATTTTGAAAAATTCTTTTGTTCCGCCACTTCCATATGAACCAAATAGTAATCAAAGGAATGGGACGCCAGTTAAAGTTTTGTGAGCCCCACCATGCGAAGGCTTCTATTGTAGAAGGATGTGAAACAACAGGAAAGCCAAAGTAGGAAGCCAATTTCGTCCATATGATCTGAGTTTGAGGGCAGTTAAAAACATGTGCAGGTTATCTTCTGAATTGGCAAGGCAGATCATGCAAATTGATGGACCCTGCTAGCTCCTTTTTTGTAAATTATTTCAGGTGAGATTTTTATTATGATATACAAGCCATGAAAACAAAATGATTTTTATCAGACAGCTGGCCTTCCATAGGGCGAAAGGAAAATTTTTCCAGGAGGACTCCCTTTGTAGTTCTATCATTGAGATGTATATGTTGCTCACCAGAATATTGGATGTGTCTTTCTTTGCCTGGCATTGAATACAATCTCCTTCCTCAGTTTTATAAAAACCCACATTCCTCATATTCCAAATGATCCTATTCCATTGGGCAACCAAATCACCATCGATGCCCAGATCTCTATTCGTTTTCCGTAGCGAGATGGCATTCTTCCAACTTTCTATAACCTGAGCCCAGAAAAGAATGCCCTTTTGGTGAAGTAGCGTGAGAAGTTGAGGGCCAATTTTTGGATCTGAATCTACTCCCTTAATGGCTTCCAGACCTATAGGATGTTGTTACCATTTTGAAATTTCCATATGAAGTTCCTGCAGAAAAAAGGAAGAATTTTCTGGAAGCTCCTCCAAATTGCTGAACCTTGAGAGGGCCAAAAAAGACCATTTCTGTATCAATAGAAAATATCTTCATTCCCAAGGTATTTCAATTTAATAGTTTGACTCCAAAAGCTCTTTCCAAAAATCGCCCGCCACAAAGATTTACATAGTAGAGCTCTGCCAAAGATGCGCAGATTCATGATGCCCCAGCCCCCATATTTTTTGGGGAGAGAGATGTTTTCCAGACTTGAGAGATGATATTTTCTTCTATCCTTACTTCCACCCCAGATGAATGTAGCCATTAAGTTGTTTAATTTTTTAATTATAGACGATGGGATGTAAAACAAATGCGCCCAATATACACTGATTTGAGCCAGAACCGCCTGAGATAAGATCATTCTGCCAGCAAGTGATAAGCATTTAAATTCCCATCCTTGAATCCTCTGATAAAATTTGTTTATGATCCATGACCAGTCCAAAGTATTGTATCTTGTGGGTTTAAGATGGTACCCCAAATATTTTAACCCCTCCTTTATGGAGACCGCCCGAATATTAAAAAACTGTGAGATATAAACCATTTCTTCATTCTCATCCTTACCATAATGAAATGAGGATTTGCCTTCATTGACATAAAGACCAGTGGCTCTTTGAAATAAATATATAATTTATAAAAAACCAGGTGTATCTGCAAAACCTAGCAAACAGCAGCACATCATCCACAAAGAAATTGTGAGTAAGATAGATAGTTACCTCTGGAAATGACAAGGGGACCAATATTTCCATCATTAACCGCTTTCTTGATGTGTAGACTAAGGGTATCCATGACCAAGATGAATAAAATTGGGGATAAAGAGCATCCCTGCCGAAGACCTCTTTCAGCCAGGAAAAAAGATGTAGGGTACCCATTAATTAGGATCGCGTAGTTGACTCCTTCCACGCAAGACATGATCCATTTTGTCCACCTGTCATTTAGCCCGATTTTGATGAGCAAACATCCGAGATAGCTCCAATCCAGGCAGTCATAAGCTCTTTTTAAATCGATTTTGAGAATGGCAGCCCCAATATTTTTTTGTTTGCATAGAGTGCATAGCTTCCTGAGCTATGGCAACAGCTTCAAGAATGTTTCTTCCACATAGAAACCCGTGCTGCTCTTTTTAAATATGTTTTGATAACTTTCCTCGGATTCTCTCTGCAATAATTTTTGAAGTGATTTTATAAATGACATTACATAAAGAGATCGGTCTATAGTCTGAAAAGGAGGAGGAGTCCTTTCTTTTTGGAATCAATGCTATATAGGTGGAAGAAATATTTTGATGAATACTCCCCTGGATTCTGATCTCTTCCACCATGCCCAAAATGTCATTCTTCATTATATCATAGAAATGGATGAAAATGTCTATGGTCCAACCATCGGGGCCGCGACATTTGTCCTTCTTAAATGATTTCATTACAGAGAGTAATTCCTCCTCCGTTATCGCAACAAAGAGTCTTTCATTATCTTCATCATTGAACATTCTTGTGAAAGGTTCAATACCCCATAAGATGCCATTAAACTCCCTGTTAGGCTCTCTTTTATATGCATTTTTAAAATAGTTGACAACTTCTTTTGATATGTCTTCTTGGGAGTACAGATAATCTCCCGCATCATTTTTGATTTGCCATATAGAATTTACAGCTCTTTTTTTGCTAGCAAATCGATGGAAGAACTTGGTGTTCTTATCACCCTCTTTCATCCAAGTAACACGACTTTTGAGCCTCCAAAAGATTTCTTCAATCTTTAATAGATTTTGTTTCTTCTTTTCAAGTTCCCATATCCGGGCGTGAGTGCTCCATGAAATGGACCGAGCAGTCATGTCCGCAGCTAAATCAGCAAGTTCCTTTTCAATCTGCTTCAGCTCAATACAATTTGCTTGTTTTTTTTGAATTTGCCACTCTTTCACCTTGGATTTTTCAATCTGCTTTAGCTCAATACAATTTGCTTGTTTTTTTTGAATTTGCCACTCTTTCACCTTGGATTTAAGATTGTTCAATTTGTAAATCAAGTACTCCGATGGAGAGGCATTCGTTGAAAGACTGTTAGCCATCCAACATTCCTTAACCATGTTATTAAAAGCTTCTTCTACAAGCCAATATCGATTAAATTTGAACGGATAACTTTTGTGAGCTTTTGAGTTCCTCCATTGAAGAGAGACCGGCCTATGGTCTGAAACAAACACAGGAAGAGTGAGAGAGGTCGGGATACCAAGTTTCTCCATCAGCTGTTCATGCATGATAAATTTGTCCAACCTTTTTGCTATATAGGCTTCACCCAAGCGTCCATTATCCCATGTGGGAGACATAGAAATCGGACAGATGTCTACAAAATTGAAAAGCATCATAGCTTCCTTGATTTTCTCTCCAATAGAATCAACGTTTTTCCCCCTTCCCTAAACTTCATCTAGTCCCATAGTGCAATTGAGATCTCCCGCGATGAGGAGAGCTTCGTTCTCCAAGATACCAGAGGCAATGAAATGTTCCCAATAGGATGCTTTGTCCTTGTAAGATGCATAAACATTCAATATATGAATCCTGTCAGAACAATCTCTAAATTTAGCTGAGATCAAAATTCCCCAAAGCATCTGAATGTTTTTGCAGAGATCCATCTTAGATCACATATCATTACAAGCCCTCTAGAAAGCCCTGTCACCTATGTAGCCGCTATATACCAGGAAAGGAATAAATTGAATATATAAATATACATATAATTGAATATATAGCTTTATCTATGTGCAATAAAGACGGAAGTGGTCCTTCTCCATCATTTTAATAAAATAATTATCGTCAACACATATTTGGTCCACATCCGGTCTTAAATAGAAAAAATAACATAAATATATATATGCTATCACATTTTCGGTGTAATTTAATTTTTATTAACAATTGAATATGTAAGTATACATAGTTGAAAATATAAATTTATCAATGTGTATTAAAGACGGAAGTGGTCCTTTTTTATTGTGAGCATGTGCTGAAGCAGTAACAAATACCTCTTTGTTTCCTCCTCATTTTTCAGTGATTCAGAGTTTGCTTTATTTTTCCTCTTATATTTCGTGGGCTCATTTATTATTTTGGTGGGAGCTTCAACATTTTAGAGTTTCAAACTCTGTTTTTACTGGCGTTGTTGCATTGCAGAACAAGTAGCCATCCCGACCGTAAGGCAAAGCTTATCGTCCCAAATGCTTACTGCTTTATTTTGAATGCGGTGGGAATCCGCATTTAGGGTCTCTTCTTGTTGTTTTGACGAATTATGAGTGAGGTTACAGGAGGATTTCATGTAATGTTGAAGTTAATTTGGGAGATGTTTGGAATCAAATTGTCTGTATATGATGTATTTTTAAATACGCAACTGTTATTATATCAAGGATTGGCTATCACTTGCATAGAATGTGATGGATTCAATCCGTTGTTGGTAATGGTTTTCAACGGGTTGCTATATGATTGGATTTCTGAAAGAAGTTTGTAACCATGGGCATTTTTCATTTTGGCGGAGTAGGGTTGTGAAGTGGAGCAGTATGGAAAATTGGGGGCGTTGAAGAGTGGAATGGTTCTGGTTATGGCATAGACAGGCAGAACTTGAAGTCACTCAATCTCCTCAGTCTTATATTGTGAATGTTGGAAGGGAGCGGGGGATGTTGTAGGTGATAACTGCCAATGAGCAGTAGAAGAGGCCACTACCTTCGAATGTCGATGGAGCAGCGAGTCATCATTCGATGGGCCACCATTCAATGAGCAATACTTCTAGTACTCCTCCCCTTCATCCTCATCGGTGAGAAGGCTTCAAGGGAAGGATGCGTTGTTGTATGCCAGTATACAGCAATCGAGGAATATGTTTGTCGGTGCTTTTGGTCTCTATGAAACTGTTCTGGAAATAGAACCTACAAATGCCGAGGCTAGCATTGGAAAATTAATTTGTCTCCAAATACGTCTCCAAATACAAGCTCTTATTCTGAAGGAATTTGAATGCTTTGCAGAATTTATTGCGCCCAATCCCCAGAATGCTTGTGCTCTCACTCACTGTGGAGTTTTGTACAAGGATGATGCAGCAGAGGTTTATTTCTCCCAACTAACACTGTTTGAATTTTTTTTCTGTTTTCCTTTGTGTACTATTTTTTGCGTTACTTGTTTTTTCGAGCCTCTGTAGAGCAGTAGGTGTTTTGTAATTGATTTTGAAACTGAATGCATTTCAGCAGTATATTAAAGAGATCAGTTCCTGCTTTTTTAGCTAAAAAACGTCAGTGTACACCCAGGTGCTAGTTTAGAAGTTAGGTTTAAGTTATGGATGAGAGCCAACAAATCTGACAATCGATCCATAATTTTATATTATTACAAGCAGATTGGCAAAATCTCAAATCTTAAAAGACTAGTAATTTGCTACTTTGGTCTACAGGCAAATGAATTTCAATCCTAAGGTATGTGATTGAAAGAATTAAGTAAATTATATCAAGGAAGTATATCTGAATATAACCCCTTGCTTTTGTTCGGCATGTGATAACACTAGTCAAACTATGGTGGAGTTTTCACAATCAAATATTTCTGCAGAGAATGTTATTTGGGAAGCACAAAAACTTGGGCAAGGGGTTCACAATGTGACTATGGAAGTGCTTGAGAAAGTGACAAGAAGAGCTTCGAAAATACAAAGACAAGGTTGAGGCAATGGAGGTCAGTTTAGAAGTTGGGATCTCATTAGAACCTGATAATAAATCTCCTGCAACGGATAAAGATGATAATCATTTGCAGAGTTGTATGCTCCTTCCAAATGTTGACGGGCCTTTTGTTGAAAATAGTGATATTGTTTAGTCTGTATAGTTGTCTTATGTTTCCAATGAGGGGATGATAAAGTGGAGAAGGTTGGGAATTAATTTGGAGATATAGTAGTCCAGTCTATGTCTCAAATTAGCGATACTTTCACATAAGAGATTGGATGAAGAATGCCCCCACTGGAGAGGGTATTTATGGCTCAGTCGATTTCATCCATTCTGGTGAGATAGATAAAAATGTTGGACGCTGTAAACCCTTTCAAACTAGCCAGCCAAGTGAAGTGATTCAGGTTTGCTTCCATTTATGATGTGAATTTTGTTTTTATTATGTTAAAACAATGACATTCTTCATGTAGACCAAGTTTTACAAATGAAGCTTATGTTCATTACAATGTCATTTGGAATCATTGAATATGTTGTGATGAATGAAGCCCAATTCCTTTCTTTTTTCTAAAAGATATTGATTATTTAATTGGTCGGGTCTTATTCATTTTGAGTTCATTGTTTGGACTGGGTTGGAGTGGGTCCTTTCTTTAGTTTTGCAGACTTACAAATAGGGTGTTTATTGAAAATGTCTTATTGTTACTGGATTTTACTGCACATAACAACGCTTCTGCATCATGCCAAAATGGGAAAGATGAAGCTGAAGTGTGTCAAAAACATGCAAACGATAATGTTAATTTTGCAATGCCTGATACAATTTCAATACTGCCGAAGGGCGATTCTCTCTTTGCTGAAGCTAAAATTGTACCCAATAGAGAGAAATTAAGTCATGCAAATACTGTTACAGAGTCAGACAAGAAATTTACAAGTCATGACAAAAATGTGGTGATAGTCAAGTGGTAAGTTTATGTACTACGACCATGATTTGCAGTGCATCAGTTAGGCCAGGGAGCCATTCCTCGAAAATTGAGGCTAGACAGGAACAAAAGCCTTATGTTCCAGATCTTCCTGATATTGGCCCACAATTTACATCATCATGCACCATGCAGCGATCAACATTACCATATTTGAATGCAACAGTAGTACTGTTAAATTATGGTATGTTCTATGCTTAGAGCAGTTTACTTCTTTTACTTTTATTAGCCACTGATTAGCAATCACAACTTAAAGTAAAATGCAGATAGAACATTAAATGATCGATAGAGAACAAGCCAAGACAGGAGACACAAGATGTGGTGGCTAGCTGGGGACAAACCCCAATGCAGGGAAACCCTTTGATCAAATCTTCTTTTATCTTCAATAGTTCAGTAGAGAGAAATAGTACAATGCAGAACTCTGAAATTTTATAACAGTAGCAGTGAAACCCTAACCAGCAAAGTCAAAGCTGGTCAAACAAGTCAGATTTGACCTCCATTAGCTTGGTCAATATCCTAGTCAACTCGGCTTCCAACAGCAAGAAGAGTCAACCCAAAATAGTGAAATTACAGTAAAAAATCAGTCAACACTAGACAGATCTGCGGTCAACCTTTTGACAGACAAAGCTGGTCAAACCTGAGGTCAGATCACCTCGGTTTGCGTGCCAAAATTTGCGGCCTGCCAAGGAGAAGCAGCCACACCTAATCCACAGTCACAGAGGAGTCCACGCTGGTCAAAGTACCTTCCTGTAGCCTTGGTCAAACTTTGTCAACGTTGCCCTAGTTAGAAATTTGCGTCTTCCTTTTTCAGTCATACGTGTGAGAGAGAGAGGCTCATCTAATGCGTAGGAGAGAGAGCGAAGATGAGTGATGAGATGAGTTGCAAATGACTCAATCTTTCTTCTATTTATATGAAACGCTGGGCATGTGTGCCACACACTTAGCTGCTGGCCAACCTTGACAATTTGTCAAGTAATTATAAATAAATTCATATCTCCATAAGTACTTGTCGGAATCAGATGATCTTTAGATCGATCCTACACCTCTCGATGAGAGGAATCTAGGAAAAATATCATCAGCCATAAATAAGGTGACCCACATGGAGTTTGGCTCTAGTTGCCAATTTTAATACTCCCTCTCAACTAGGGAGAACTCCATCTGCAATCTATTTGACCGTCGCTACTATCCCAACCATCAAATGCACTGCCCTGCACAGCGTGGTCATGCTCTGCTCGAACTATGAAGAAGAAGAAATGATTGAGGATGTATAATACCATCTTGCATTGACCCGAAGTCAATCTTAGAGTGTGTCATAACACTCTCACTGATCCCAGATCAGTGTCATTGATCCCAGATCAATGGAGGTCATCCTAGCATAGGGAGTACGGTAGATACAACGATGCGTCCATCGATAGTACTACCATGGTCCCTAACCTCATTTCCCTGCTCATTGATCAGATGAGAGGTACTTCCCATGAGTCCCAGACTACATGGGAAGGATGCCTCGACAAGAGAACTAATCATCCTGTCCACAGGAGAACGAATCATCTTGTCCAATAGACGCCACAGAGAACTAATCATCCTGGCCCACAGTTCCATAGTTGCCACAAAGAACTAATCATCCTGGCCCACAGGAGAACTAATCATCCTGGCCCATAGGAGAACTAATCATCCTGTTCCACAGTTGCCACGGGGTGTCACAGGGGAAGATTGAACCTTTCACCCTATACATAATGCACCACCAGGGAATGGTGAGTCGCCCTGTGGTCACATGTCGCTCCAAGAAGTACCCCACGCCCCTTGGAGCTCCCAGAGCTCAATACATCATACTCGACCCTCATAAGAGGGTCTTTGAACGACACCAAGTTGTTCTCAGAAAGTCAAGAATTTGACCTTTCCGGAGGGCTTTGTCAAAATGTCGGGGACCTGTTCATCTGTACCGATATGTTGGAGCCTTATTGCTCCCCACTGCACCATATCTCGAATATAGTGGTACTTGATATCGATATGCTTGGAGCGATCATGGAATATGAGATTCTCTGTTCCACAGTCGCCATGGAGAACTAATCATCCTGGCCCACAGGAGAACTAATCATCCTGTTCCACAGTCGCCACGGGGTGTCACAGGGGAAGGTTGAACCTTTCACCCTATACATAGTGCACTACCAGGGGATGGTGAGTCTGTTGGGTCCCTATAATACTAGTGATTACCCCATTACTATTGTAGTTATACCCCTTATTAATATTGTTGTGCCTCTATTGCCCCCATATTGTTATTACTGAGCCCCATAGAATCCCTCTATTGTTATTTTTGTGGCTTTATATTATTATTGTTAGGTCGGCTAGATTATAATTGTGACTCCTTAGACTCCTATACTTATAGAATGGAGGTTTTGTCATTTGAATCATCCAAGAATTTTTCATTTATGTAATGTAAAGGAGGTTGCCCACCCTCGAAGAAGGCCTGAATTATAAGGCGTTGATCTAGTCTTTTTGCTTGAGCTGGTTTCAATAACATTTGGTATCAAGAGCTTTGGGATTCTAAGGGTTCGCTGGCTTCCAAACAGGTCATCGTGGCATTTTCGCTATAACTTTTTTTTTTTTTTTTTTTTTTTTTTTTTTTTTTTTTTTTTTTTTTTTTTTTTTTTTTTTTTTTTTTTTTTTTTTTTTTTTTTTCTTTCTGTGAGGTTTCAGAAGTCGCAAAAAAAACCCATTTGAGAAGAAATCGCTTTGAATATTGGGTCCGAATTTCAGAGCTTTTTGCGCTATATTTGTAGAGATGTGATCTGAGGAAGTTGGTCTTTTTGCAGACTCCTGAATTACATTCCAAACAGGTGACCTGGGGAAAATCGTCATAACTTACTCTCTGGGGATCGGATTGAACTTTCGTAAGAAGGTACAGAAAGAGGACGGATAGTAGTTTCTTGTATGTATTTTGCAGATCCAAGGGTAAAAACAGTGACTCGTGGCACGTCGTACAAGTTTGCTCTACTGAATTAGTCTATAATCAAGTCACTGTGGGAGATTTCACATAACTCTTCCTTGGAGAATCCAATTTGGGTCAGGCTTGTGGCATTGGAAAGAGGACACAGAGGGCTACTACAGGTCACAAATTCAAAACTAGATGATCGGAAAGTACAGAGATACATCAGAGGCAATATTGAGCTCCTACAAAGTGAAAAAAGGTGTGTAGATTTTCTTAAATTTTTGCTTAAGTTTGGTTTGAAAATTTATTTTGAAGGAATTCAAAGGGCATAGTAGAGCATTATTATCGGTCACTGATGCCCCGAGGAAAGAAAATGCAAACACCTAGTAACGAACCTGAAAGCTCTAGCATGACTCATGAAGAAGAGGAAGAAATGCAACATGATATATCAAAATTACAAGACCAAGTGCAACAACTGCCCCTTACACAAAAATGAACAGAATCTAAGATGGATGGTTTAAAGAAAGGTGTAGAAGTAAGATGGACTGTTTAAAGAAAGGCGTAGAAGCTAAGATGATTGACGTGGAAGCTAAGATGGATGATTTGAAGATAGATTTGAAGACAGACATGGACGAATTGAAGATAAATATGAATAAGTTGCTACAAGAAATGGCACTAAGGGTGAAAGGGTACTAAAGGAAACTCATGATGAGAATAAAAGAAATGTTAATCATGATTCCATAGATGCTAATGTTGGATCGAAGACTCACCATATTCCAAAAGTCGATATGAGGAAGTTTGGGCAAGGATCCTGCCACATGGATATTACAAATGGAGCATTTCTTCGATCTCAATAATGTGCAAAACACACAAAAGGTACGTATGGCAACTTTATATTTGGAACCAAATCAGTTTGTATGGTATCAATGGCTTTGTTCTCGTAAACAGTTTATCACTTGGGCAATTTTTACAGAAGAATTGATAGCACATTATGAGGATACAAAAAGCAACACTTTTTTTAGCCAATTGATAAGTCTCAAACAAAAGGGTTCAATAATGGAGCACATTGAGGAGTTCCAAAAATTGAACATAAGGGTAAAAAATATTCCAAAGGAGCATAGGATTGATGTGATCATAGGGTCTTTAAAGGATAATATCCAACATGATGTTCACCTTTGGGAACCTGATTCATTAGAGAAGGCATTCAGGTTAGCAAGAAAAATGGAAAGCAAAATTATGGCAACCAGGAAGCATACCACTCACAACTATAAAGATGGAAGTGTTGTTGCCCCTAGTCTTCTACAACCTATAAAGTTGACACCACAAAAATTAGAAGAAAAAAGAGCAAAAGGGCTTTGTTGCGGAGGTAAATCCCCTCTGCGGACAGAGGTGATCCCACTAGCCCCACAGGGGTCTAGCAACAATCAATCATGCTGCATGCAAATTCCTAACTATACAATTTAGAAGTCGATCAGGGAGACCAACCTGGGATCCAACGCTGTTTGCTGTGGGAGAAGTGTCGCTCCTGTCCTCTAGCTCTAGCCGGTCGCTATCCTTGCGCTCCACGCATGGACACCTGCACAAATGAAGAACAACCCACAAGCAAGCATAAAATCCAAAATCGTACAGCTATATAACAGTCAAGCAGGATATAATTCACATATTACCAGTAGAACACATGAATGGAACCATAATAACAGTCGCTTATCATTAAGTAGAAAAGAGAGAAGAAATTACAACCACTTAAGGCTTGACGCTGCAAATCTCCTCTAGCTGGGTCGGCAGTCAGTCTGACATGTCCTGCAAAGTCACTTTCTCTCTCCACAATCCGGCAGCATAACCTCTCTTTCAGCTCTTAGCTCAATACTATCTCTCTCTCACTAGCTTGTTCACTCTTTGCACTATTAACACTTGCCTCCAAAAAACTACCAGCCTGTTCAGTATGGGGAGACAGGCCTTTATAGATGGGGGGAGAGGAGATATGCATTGTATGTGGACACATTCTGAGTTTTTGGTAATGTCCCATAATAGCCATTGAGTTGAGTTGCCTTGGATAGAAAAGCCAACGGTCGACTGCTTTTGTGGGCTTTTTCCTTCAGGGAATTGGGTGAGTCACGGAGGAAAAAACATTCTAGTATGCGCTGGCCAAAAATCATGCCCAAATTGTGTGGCGCGGGCCGTGCTCTGGGACAGAGCGTCTATGGGCGCGCCCTCTTTGTAGGGACTGAGCCATTGGCGCGGGTTAATATACTGTGGACCCGCGCTAATGGGAAAAAGGCATTTTCCAAGGTTAATCTTCAGAGGGTGTCTTCAGGGTTATTGAACTTCATACTCAGGAGACCTCAATGCAAGTGTTTTCAAGTTATGTCACTAGCCACAGGTCCGTAAATGTGTCCTCCAATGTGTGACAGCGGGGGTGTAACAAGGACGGTGACCAACGGTGACAAATTACTGCATAACAGATAGCACATTATGAGGATACAAAGAGAAACACCTTCTTTAGCGAATTGATAAAATCTCAAACAAAAGGGTTCAATGGCATAACACATTGAGGACTTCCAAAAATTGAATATAAGGGTAAATGATATTCCAAAGAAGCATAGGTTTGAAGTCTTCATAAGGAATTTCAATGATAACATCCAACATGAGGTTCGCCTTTGGGAACTTGATTTGTTGGAGAAGGCATACAGGTTGGGAAGAAAAATTGAAAGAAAATTTATAGAAACAAGGAAGCCTACCACTCATAACTATAAAGATGGAACTATTTTTTTTCCTAGTTTTTCACGACCTACAATGTTGACACCAAAACAATTGGAAGAAAAATGAGCAAAAGTTCTTTCTTAAAATTGTGACATAAAATACACTAAAGGCCATAAGTGTGCTGGGAAGAAATTAATTTTCATAGATGGGGAAGAGGAGAAATAAAAGGAACAATAAATGTCAAAAGAAGAGGATATACACCAGGAACCAATCCCAGAGAAAGAAGAAATGTATCTGACCATATCTTGTAATGCATTGACATGAATTACCAGTACTAAAAATCTCAAGATAGAAGGGCATATCAAGAAGAAAAAGGTAATAGTGTTGATTGCTTCAGGTAGTATCCATAATTTTATTCATTGTAAGATAGCAAAGGAATTGTATTGCTTCCTATATCCAGCACTAGAGTGTCAAGAATGGTTGCAAATGGAGGAACCATAAATTTCTGTGGAAAGTGCCATAATATCAAGCCATCAATGGGAGAATATATCTTGAATAGTCCAATGCTTTCCATTCCAATGGGTGGTGAAGATGTTGTACTAGGAGTCCAATGGCTACAATCTTTGGATACGATAGCTTTTAATTTTCAAGAAATTTTCTTGAAATTTTTTTGCGAAGGAAAGGAAGTTGAATTAAGTGGTACTACAAGGAAGTCAAGAAAGATAATAAACTCTAACAGCATGAAAAATCTTGTAAAGAAAGAACAACGGGGTGTAATTGCACAATTATGTTCACTAGAGGTTCCCACATCGAAATCGTCTATTTCTCCAGATATTTAAAACGTTTTGCACAATCATTCCAAGGTATTTGAGACCCCCAAATGCCTCCCACCTATTCATGATCATGATCATGCTATTCATTTGATTCCAAGAAGTGTTCCCCCAAACATTAGGCCTTACAGATATCCATATGTCCAAAAGAGTGAAATTGAATGCATGGTTGCATAAATGCTATAGGTTTGTATAATTTAACATAGTCAAAGTTATTTCTCTACTCAAGTGGTATTGGTACACAAGATGGATCATGGAACATGTGTCCATATTATAGGGAGCTCAGCAAGCTTAATATTAAAGATAAATTTTCCATTCCTGTCATTTGTGAATTATTGGATGAATTACATGGAGCAATTTACTTTAACAAGTTGGATCCTCGTTCAAGATATTCTCAAATTAGAATGAAGACTAAAGACATTCCAAAAACAACATTTAGAAACCATGAGGGTCATTATGAATTTTTGTTCATGCCTTTTGGCCTTACCAATGCAACTTCTACATTTCAAGATTTTATGAATTCCATTTTCAAGCCCTTCCTTAGAAAATTTGTGTTAGTAGTTTTTGGAGATATACTAACCTATAACAAGTAATGGAGGGATCATGTTCAATATGTTGGCAAGGCACTCAAACTACTCGAGGAGAAATAATTATATGCAAAAAGCTCCAAATGTTTCTTTGGAGTACAAGAGGTGGAATATTTGGGTACTTTGTTAGCTCATAGCTCATCTTATCATCCTCAAATTCATGGGAAAACTAAGATAGTGAACAAATGTGTGGAAGGATATCTTCATTTCTTTGTATCTAATAAATAGAAACAATGGGTGAAGTGGTTTCCTCTGGCTGTATGGTCGTATAACACTTCCTTCCACACTACAACAAAAATGACCCCATTTATGGCACTTTATGGATATCATCCACCATCCGTCACATCATATTTAAAAGAAAATTCTAAGGTTCAGGCAGTGGAAGATCACATCGAGCATCAACAACAAGTTCTCAAACTATTAAAGTATAACCTTTCTTTGGCACAAAATAGAATGAAACAACAGGCAAATCAACATCGCAGCAAAATAAGTTTGTTGTAGGTGACTGGGTATTTCTACGACTACAACCATAAAAGCAAATTTCCTTCAAGAAAGCTAAGAAGGATAATAAATTATCACCAAATTATTATGGTCCGTACAAGGTGTTACAAAATATTTGTATTATGGCATACAAATTTGAGTTTCCCGCATCTTCCCAAGTGCACCTAGTTTTCCATGTTTCATGCTTAAAGAAGGTTATAAGTGAGAAGATCTCAGTTCAAACAATATTTTGGGAACTTGATGAGGAAGTAAAAATGATATTGGAATAGAAGCGGTCACCAAAACAAGAAATAGACAACTATGAAATCGACCAATTTTAGAGTATCTCATCAAGTGGAAGAACTTACCCACTGAAGATTCCACATGGGAGGATGACAATTTTATATAGAAGAGTCTAGAACTACTCAAGCATTGAGAACAACACTTTTTGAAGGATAGGGGCATGTTAGATCACTATACTACTAGTGTAACCGCTTATTGTTATTAGTGCAACCCCCTTATTGTATTTTTGTGCTCATATAGTCCCCATGTTGCTATTATTATGCCCCACAGAAGCCCACTATTGTTATTGTTGTGCCCCTACAATATTATTGTTATGTAGGCTTTGATTGTATTGGGACCCCTTAGACTCCTATAAATAGAAAGGAGGTATTGTCATTTGTATCATCCAAGAATTTTTCATTTGTGTAATGTAAAGGAGGTTGCTCCCTCGAAGAGGCTAATTTTAAAGTCGTTGATCTATCTTTTCTGTATTTTTTTGATCTGGTTTCATAACAATAGAAAACTAAATAAGGGCACATAGAAAGATCATTTTCTACTCCCGTTTATAGACCAAGTCCTTGATACACTTGCTAGGAAGAAATAATTTTCCTTCCTATATGAATTCGGTGGATATAATCAAATTCAGATTTCTCCTGAGGATCAAGAGAAAACTATGTTCACTTGTCCATGGGGAAGATTTTCATACAATTTTTTACCATTTGGGATGTGTAATGCACCAACCACTTTTCAGAAGGAAATTATAAGCATATTTTATAATTTAATCAATGATGGACTTGAGCTTTACATGGATGATTTCACTCCTTATGGTAATGAATTTGATGAAGCTTTGGATAATTTGGAAAAGGTTATTGTACACTGTATAACTACTAGACTATGCATTAGCAGTGAGAAATTCCATATGTTGATGATAGAGGGTGTAGTCTTGGAACACTTTATTTATACTACATGTATTCAAATAGATCTAACTAAAATCGAGGTAATACTTAAAGTCCTTGTTCCTCATACACTAAGAAAGGCACGTAGCATTTTTATTTATGTTGGATACTATCTTCGTTTCATAGCACATTTTTCAAAAATTGCAACATTGCTACAAGAATTAACTGGACATGTGGAGTTCAAAAGGATTCCTAAGTGTGATATTGTTTTTGTAGAGTTGAAGAAACTAGTCTCAACAATACATGTGCTGCGGGGACTAGATTGGAGTCTGCCATTCCATATATCTTCAAATGCATCTGATAAAACAATAGGGACAATTATGGGACAAGAAGAGGATAACAAACCTTATGCAATTTATTATATCAACAAAAATGTAACACCTACAAAATTAAACTACACTATGACAGAAAATGAATTTCTGGTTGTTGTCTATGCTACAAATAAACCCTGTTATTATATAACAAGCTATCCAAATTTTTTGTGTACTGATCATTCTGTTATTCAATATTTACCCAATAAACATGTTACCAATTTCAGAGTAACTCGCTAGTTACTGTTGTTACAATAATTGGACATCATTATAAAGGACATACCAAGAAAGAAAAACCATGTTGCAAATTTCATGTCAAGAATTCCACCTGCAGCTGATTCTTCACCAGGGGAATATTGATTCCCCGGTGAACATTTGTTTTTCGTGGCTGTCAAAACACCATGGTACGCTAATGTTGGAAATTATTTGGTGGTTGGAAAACTGCCATCACATTTGTCACCCCTAGAAAAGAAACACAGTATTCATCACGATGCTTGATTCTCATGAATAGATGACTCTCTCTTCTATACAAGGGAAAATATCCAAGTTGGTAGATGCATTAGAGAGGATGAAATCTATGATATCCTTAGGGCTTTCCATGATGAACCCTATCGAGGTCATTTTACCGACCACATGACTGGGCATAAAGTATTGAAAATGGGCTATTTTTGGCCTACGATATTCAAAGATGCCAACGAATATGCCCACAATTGCGATAACTATCAAAGGATAGACCATCCTGTTGAGGCCGATGAAATCCATCTCCAGCTACATCTTGTATTACAACCATTTGAGAGGTGGGAAATGAACTTTGTAGGATCCATTAGTCTATGTTCAAATAAAAAATCATATGTTCTAGTCTGCATAAACTATGTAACAAACTGGGCGAAGGAAGTAGCAGTCTCCAGATCCACAAAAGAGGTATTCATCAACTTTTTATTTGAATTGTTTGTCTATTGTGGTTTTCCTTGAGAACTTGTAACTAATGGAGGATCATAGTTTATGGCCCATAAAATCTCTTCCACTTTGTAAAAGTATCATATCAAGCATAAAATCACTTCCCCTTACCATCCACAAGCAAATGATAAAGTGGAAAGCACAAATAAAGTCTTGGATGAGATCCTAACCAAGACATTATCTACAAATCACTAAGACTAAGCCTTTAAACTCTCTGAATCCTTATGGGCTTATCGGATCACCTGGTGAAACGCTGCTAGATTTTCACATTATCATCTTCTATTTGGTAAGGATCCTTTTATTCAATTGAATTTGAGGTTAAGACTTTTAGAAGTTCTCAAGAAGTCATCCTATACCTTTTATAAGCATAGAAACAATGCCTACAACAACTCAAAAAAATCAACGAAATGTGCCTTGCAGCTCACTAACGTACAACTATATTCCAGAAACAAAGTACTAAGTGGCACAATCATTTGATTAAAAATAAGACCTTTAGAAGGGGGATTAGGCATTGTTATACGATTCCATATTCCATGAATTTCGAAGTAAACTTCAAATGAGGTGGTTGGGTCCTTACGAAGTCAACAAAATTTATGATAATGGGACAATATGCCTTACTATGATTGATGACTCTAGAATTTCTATCCTCGTTAGTGTTCACCAATTTCGTTTGTACCACCAAACACTTACAAGAGAGTCCTCCTTTCATGAAATCAATAATGATGAAAACTTGCAGCTTGTAGCTGAGTGGGGGAATATCCCCATGAACATGATCAGGTAAAATTTCTTCAAAAATCCTTTATTTCTATGTACATAATGTCAATAGTATTTGTTTTCTTCATTTTGGCAAAAAATCGCGAACATTCTATTATAAAAATGTTGCTTCTATGAAGTTACTACCACTGTTGTGCCTAAATTATAATGTTGCTTCTTCAATTGTTGTTTCCTTAGTCACGACACCATTATCACAGTTTTTCTTTCCTTAATCATAGCACCATTATCAAATTTTTTGTTTCCTTAGTCACATCACCATTATCACCGTTGTTTTTTCCTTAGTCACAACACCATTATCACAATTGTTGTTTCCTGAGTCGCAACACCATTATCATGGTTGTTGTTTCCTTAGTCACAATCATCTTTTCCTTAGAAACGATTATGGTTTCAGTAGATGTGATGATTATTTATGACTTTTTTTACAATTTCTTTGTTTTTTTGGGATAAGGAACACTTTAAGCCCTTTTACAATATGATGGTTGGATAACTAGTTTGTTTAATGTTTATCATATGATGATTTAATTTTAAAAGAAAAACTTCTTTTGAAGATGATTTTATTATGTGGGATTTTAAATCTCCTAAAATCCTTAATTCTCTGATTCTGTAAGAAATTCATAAATTTCTCATTATACATTCCTTCTATCAGCAATTAAGGGGTCATCTCCCACTCCAATTTTTAAAACAATTCAAAAATTCTTTTGAATAAATTATTTTTGAGAACAAGATTAGCCAACTAAAAAGTAGTTGTTATAAAAAAAATTATGCCATCCCTAACTCTTAAGGAGTTGATGTGCCACCTCGTCTATTAAGTAATCTTTTATGATTAACAAAAAAAATCATAGAATAAAACTAATAAAAATAAAAAGTCGGTGGAGGATACCAGGTCTAAGTACAAGCTGAACTACCATGATTATATGAGCTAGTGAAGTGACATTACCACTTCTCGTCACCAGGTTAGGGTAATGGCCTTCAATCTTAAGGCCGAAGGACAACAGGTCTCATCACGATTCGACTTGTTCACTTTATTAACTCATTTGAATGGAATTGTTATTAAATGGCTACCACAACAAAACAATGGCCTTCTATAGATATTTAACAAAATTTAAATAAACTTATAGCGATGAATTTATTTCTAATAGATGTGACACTCACATCTGAATGGGTTAAAATACAACCCTGTCAAGGTTATGGATGTCTGTTGGCAACAGTGGACGTGCACATGGTATCAAATCTAATTTAAATACTACAATCTAGTTAGTTATATTGTCCCCCCAAGATCAATAATCATCAAAGGAAAATCGTTAGATTTGTTAAAACATGCTATGGAGTACTATTAAGATACCTCCTATAAAGTGATGATGTTTATTGTTAATGAGAACTAATAATAATTGTATATATTAGGGATAAAGGTTGTGGGACATTTGAAAACCAACCTTTTTATCATCCTTCTTTATTAACTCCTATTTAGTTTTCTTTATGTGGTATTCCTTAATTGAAGAAAGCTTACAACCATCCATTGTTTCTAAATCTCCCCATGCCTTTATTGCTTGTGAAATTAATGTTTGGTTATCGTGATGATTTTCGTCATTATTGCACTTTATGATTGATGATTGACCTAATGATTATTTTCCATGTTATAAATATTTCTCATCCTCTGCCACCATTTTTTGCAGTTGTTTTCCCATTCTTAATAAATATTGTTTTATCCCCTAATTATGAAAAAAAATTCAAATCATCAAAATTGATCAACGACCACGGTCGACCCTCAAATTCTATTGGGGGTTAGAAGGTGTTGTTACATGTTATGTTTACGAATTTCCAAGAAGGGTCTATTGCATGTTATGTTCGTTGAATTTCCATATTCTGTGGAGTATTGTTTCCATATTATACTTTGAGCTATGATGTTTCCATTCGTAAATTGTTCCTTGTTGAACAACTAATTATGGTAGGTGACACCATGAACCAACACAATTGCAGGCCATGGAGGAGGCACATAGTATTTTAAATCGAGCAGGATGGTTTGATTATTTTGGATGATTGCAAGGATTTGAAAATGAAGTTACACTCAAATTCATGTATAATTTGAATGCAGCATTAGAAATGATAAAGAATGTGCATATACAAATAAGAGAAGAAATAATAGTAGAGGTAATAGGCCTCTTGTCAAAAGGGGAGAAATGGTATGAAGTACATACCTCACTAGATAATCCGTACCTTCTATTTTTGAACCCTGGAGAAGAGCTAGTCAGGAAAGGGAAAGGGTATAACCCAAATTCACTTCCAAAACATTGGAAAGAGTTATAAGGAATTATTCAATGGTACATCACTTGCAACGAAAGGTATGATGTAGTGTGGGATTGTCATCTTAATTTAGTGGTGTTTCTTAGGCAAAAGGTAGTCTTGAACCTTCTTATTTTATGCATTCACTGTTATATGAAATTGTTGGTAGGTTAAGAAGGTCTAAAGATCAATTTTTAGGTGTTAGGCATCGTGGACTCATTAAATTTCTAGTTTTGATTTTTATTCAAATACAACAAAGTTGGGATGGGTTTTTAGGAAACCTTAGCCTGGGTGAGCAAGGAATTCCCTTAGGAGTTGAAGCAATTGCTGGGACATTTAGAAATATTAAAAATATAACGAGTCAGAAGAGAGAGATAGAAAAACCAACCAAAATGAAACCTCAATAACAGGATACGTTTCACAAGAAGTTGTGGAACTAAAAATTCCAACTCCTCAAAAACTTTGCAAGGTAGAGAAACAAGTTGCATCCTTTTTTTTCCACTTTTCCCAAAAAGAGGATAAGGTCAACTAGACTAGTTAAAACACAATAGGGACAAAGTTCCTTAAACCCCATTGAGAGGTCAACCATATAATATTTAATTCAAGAACTTTCTAATGAGTAAGGGACACAACAAAATACCTCTAAAGAAAACTTGGCTCGGGATTCATTGGTCCTGGATCAATCCAATTTATTCCAGGAAGAAAAGGAAATAGAGGTGGCCCAAGAATTAGAAGCATTGAGAAATTTATTAGAAGCAATGAACTTAGGGGAACCAATATCCATTACAATGGAGGAGCTTAGAACTCATTTAGGTGGACCTCTTAATTCCAATCAGAATGCCTCACCTAATTCCCCAGCTGAAACTCCTCCTGTTCGATATCCTCAACCATCATTCTAGAGCCATTTGATGATTCAGAAGCTATTTCCACTCAAGAACATTCTAGGGATTTTTCTTCCACTATATTAGAGTCCTCTTCTCTAGACGACATGGCTCCATAATTTCCTCCTAAAGACCTCATTCATGTAAGCTGGGAGCTTAATGTTGCTCCTTCAAGTGGACCTCATATTGACCTGATTGATAGAGTGCCAAAGGAATTTGGTAACTCACCTATCGACCCTCTAGCAGTTAATTCTGCTAAAAAAGTTATTGTTGAAGATTATGAAGTAACAACCTCTGTTTCTCCTCATCTTGCTTCAACCGTTTTGGCCAAATATTTTACTCGAAGAACTAGAGATACAAAAGTCATGAAGGATAAAGAAAAATGATTTTTTTTAAGTAAGTTATTATATTAAGGAAAGAAAATGATAGATTACAGAGGAAAGTCAAACAGTTGAGAAAATGGTTACCAAATAGCATACAATTTCATGAGGGTCATGAAAAGAAAGTTGTAAACCAACTTGGAATTGGTGATAGGAAGAAAGAAGCCCAGAATGTTCAAACTAAGACTGATCTTTTACCTGTATCCATTGAAGCATGTTTTCAGACTGATTTTGTTCTTGTTTCTACTAAAGTAGGAACCCAAACTGATTTTGCATCCATCCTTATTAAAAAAGAAGTTCAAATTGATCCTCCTCCGGTTTTTATTGAAGTTAAGATTCAAACTGATCTTGTACCTGCTCTAATTGAAATAAGAGCATAAACAGATGTTGTACCCCTTATACCCCATTGATTGTATATGCTACAGTAAAGGTGTTGAATAAAACCATGACAAAACATAAAGAGACCATAGCTAGATATCAAAGGGAAGTAGTGCCTCAGAGGCAATATCAAAAGTTGATCCAACAGTTCCTGGCACTAACAATGACAAAGATGAAACACATGCAAAGTTTAGAGTTATCATGAAGAAAATTTAGGCCTCGCAGGAATGTCTTTGTAAGATCACAGAACGAAAGGATGAAATTTGTAATATTTACTTAGATGTTGTCTCATGTATATCCCCAACACAAAATTATGCATTATTATTACTTGAACAATATTTACAACTCAAAGCCAAGGATATAAAATGTGGCCAATCGTATGAATTCAATATATGCTAGATTTCATTATTGTTTTCCATACGAAGGATGAGCAAACAATGTATCTCCTATGTGAACCCTATGTGCATAACTCTCTTTTGGAAGGACATTTAAATGAGAACATTGTTCCATTCATCATAATTTTCCAATTCTAGGCTTTTATATCATTTGCACTAAATCAGATAAAATGGGAAAACACCTATCACACTTTTCAGCGAAGAGAGAAATATATTGATATCTGGGATAGAGCAACAAAATCCCTTTTCTACACTTCTATGCTATAATGCCTTTATAGAGAAGCCTAATGTTTCTCCCTTACTTGGGAAAAATTTTAACGAGGTATTACACTGAGGGTGGGAACAACTGTAAGACATAAGAGATGAGGCTATTCACATAACCAAAATGAGATGGAAAGTGTCATCCAAAGAAATAAAAGACATGGAACCTATTGGATTATATAATTTTGAGCAAGTTATGTCCAGAGTGCAAGATTATGTTAACATTATGATGGAAGATGGAATCAAATGGATGGGATGCAGTTACAAATTCCTTATGATTTTGTGCCTCGATATTACTATAAGTTTAATTATGAACTGTCAAAGGCAGGTAAGTATGTAGGTTTTCAGGAAATCAAAAGTAGGAGTTGATTCATGCTTAGAGTAGCAGAACCCTATGGAGCCTACTCCTTAACTTCCTTACATGTTAATTTTTTATTTGCATGAGGAAATGCAAAAATATGAGTTGGGGGGTGGTGTTAGGCCTCACAATTGTCATTATTCATTTATCCTATTCCTTATTTTTAATATTGTTTTCTTATATTTTTCTTATATTTATGATACATTAACTTATATAACATAGGTTTTAGAAGAAATTAATTTAATCTTACTATTTCACCTTTTGATGAACTATTTTGATTGCAAAAGTGCCATTTACTCATGGTTGAATTTTTAATATGAGATGGTTTTGCAACAACTAGCACTCAATTATGCTTCCTAAGTTGTTCATGGTAAAATCAAGATAGTGTGATATTGTCTCAATCAATTGTAAGAGATCAAGCGTCGTTGACTCTTATCTGAGTAAATAGGTTAGGGACAAAGCCCCTGGTTTTCTCATTTGGGTGATATTAAGACTCTTTGAAACTAAAAATGAGCATCCTAAGAATATCTGGATTCTCAAAATCGCTCTTTCTTAAAATATTTACTATTTTTATCTCCCTTTGATATGGTATAAAGATGGGGGCTTGTGTCCCGAAAGAGATATTTTTGTGTAATGTTTTCATACATTTCATAGACTTGCTGAAAGAACTTATTGTAATCATTCTTTTGGAATTTAATGCAAGTTTCTATTGTTGAGAGTTAATTTACTATATTGATTTCTTCTGCAAGGCAATCTAACTCTAGTAGTTTACGCCCACTCTTGGATGAGGTGTTATGTTCATTTGTATCACTAGATTCACATTTTATCTCTTTATGTCAATCATCTATCTCATAGAATAATTCCAAGTCATGTGCTTTACTTTGAGTCAGGATAATATCAATGGTCATAATATTGATTTGTAGAGTTTTCTCTTTAGATAGTTGATTTATAATTGTTGTTGGTTTACTGTTGTTCACTGAAGGTTATCTCTAGATCGTTGAGGCAAATTCAAAGAAATGTACCTTTATTGGATATGGTGTTAATGATTTTGGTTATCACTTATATGATTACGAAAATCACAAAATCATTAGGAGCAGAGATGTAATATTCAATGAAAATATATTGTATAAGATTCAGTTGCAGGAAAAGAAACAGGAAAAAGAAAACAAGGAATACACAGTCCTTGATGAGATCACTAAAAAAGTAAAGGTGACTGAAAATAATAATAATCAACAACCACAAGAACAGCAACCACCACAATAGCAATAGGCACCCCAAACACCTGAAAGTGGTGTTAGAAGAACTACCAGGATAAGTAGACCCCCTGAGCGATAATCTCCTTCATTATATTATTTATTGTTGACTGATTCTGGTGAACCTGAATGTTATGAAGAAGCAATGCAGGTTGAAAATAGGAAGAAGTGGGAGATAGCCATGGAAGAAGAGATGGAATCCTTAATGCATAACCAGACTTGGGACTTAGTTAGGTTGCCTGTAGGAAAAACTAAATTGAAGAATAAATGGGTTTACAGGTTGAAGGAAGAAGAAGGAGGAAAACGAAGGTACAAAGCTAGACTTGTGGCGAAGGGGTTTGCACAGAAGAAAGGTATTGATTTTGATAAAATATTTTCTCCTGTTGTTAAAATGACTTCAATTAGAACTATTTTGAGTCTTGTAGCAGTTGAAGGTTTTGCATCTTGAGTAGTTAGATGTAAAGATAGCCTTTCTCCATGGGGATTTGGAGGAAGAGATATATATGCAGCAACCACAAGGATATGAGGTAAAAGGGAAGGAGAAACTAGTGTGCAGGTTGAAGAAGAGCTTGTATGGCTTAAAACAGGCTCCAAGGTAGTGGTATCTAAAATTTGACAAGTTTATGTCTGAACAAGGTTATACTAGATGTCACTCTGATCATTGTGCTTATCTAAAAAAGAAAAAGGATGGCAGCTATATTATATTGTTATTGTATGTAGATGACATGCTTGCTACAGGGTCTACCATGTAGGAAATAAATGTGCTCAAAAAAAAAAAATGGAAATTTTATTTGTAATGAAGGATTTGGGAGCTGCAAAACAAATCCTTGGTATGAGAATCACTAGAGACAGGAAAAATCGTAAATTAACATTGTCTTAGAATGAGTACATATAAAAGGTGTTGAAAATATTTAATATGCACAATGCAAAACCAGTTAGTACACCTTTTGCTAGCCATTTCAAACTTAGTAAGGAAATGTGCCCAAAGACCCAAGAATACGTGGGTTATATGTCTAAAGCTCCATATGCATTAGCAGTTGGAAGCTTAATGTATGCAATGGTCTACACAAGGCCTGATATTGCACATGCAGTGGGAGTTGTAAGCAGGTACATGAAAAATCCAAGAAAGGAACATTAGATGGCAATGAAATGGATTCTAAGATATTTGAAAGGTACCACAAATCAAGCATTATGCTTTGGTGGTTCAAACATTTCTCTATAGGGATATGTTGACGCAGACATGGCAGGTGATGGAGATAACAGAAGGAGCACTACAATATATGTATTTATTGTAGGTGGAACAACTGTCAGTTGGGTTTCAAAAATCCAAAGTGTTGTTGCACTTTAAACAACATAAGCAAATTATGTTGATGCTACAGAGGCTAGAAAAGAAATGATTTGTTTACAAAGGTTTATGGGTGAATTTGGTAAGGAGCATGATATGGGAACGTGATACAGTGAGAGCCAAAGTTCCATTCATCTTGCAAAGAACTCAACATTTCATTCCAGGACTAAACACATACATCTCAAATACCATTTCATACGATTAGTGTTGGAAGATGGAGAGTTGAAACTGGAAAAGATACACACTAGCCAGAATCCTACAGATATGCTAAAAAAAGTTGTAACCAGGGAGAAACTGAGAATATGCTCAATTTCAATTGGTCTTCAAGGATGACGATGAAGATGAGAAACAACCAGGTCCAAAGAGGAGCCATTGTCCAAAAAATGAAGCAGCGGTGGAGTTGCTACAATCATTCTCCAAGTGGGAGATTGTTATGTGTAGAGCATGATTGTTCAAAGGTCTTTGTTTCAGCTGGATGTATACCCCAGGAAGTTTGTACACCCCTCCATGCAGGGGGGTGTGCGGGGGACTTGTCCCCCCTATGGGTGTTCGAGGGGGCCGATCCCCCCCAGCTGGGGGGTCCGGGGGCCAGCTGTCCCCCGGTGGGGGTTTCGCGGGCAGCGTCCCTGAAGCTAAAAACAGATGTAAAATTGCCTTGTAAAAGTATAGTAATTTCTAGTCAATATAGGACATTCATTAGGCAGATGATCTAACAGTAGAACTTATTTAGTTTAGGATTTTTTGCCCTAGAAGGCAACCCCTCTCTTTGTATGAGGGCATTGTATTTGAGGTTGTGTAACAGATGTGTATTCTTTGAGCGAGAAACAGAGAGGTGAGACTGTGAGAGAAAACAAAGGATATTACAGCGGATCTGTTGTAGGTTGTGTCTCTTCATTTTATGCCGAATAATAGAAAGGAAGGATTGGCTGTTCGGGGTGGACGTAGCCCAAACTGGGTGAACCACGTATATCTGTGTCTCTCTTGTTTTATGTGTTTATATTTTTGTAATATTTTATGTGTTCCATTGCTCCATAATATATAATTTTCTAACAAGGGGGAGTGTAGGGGAAGTTTTCCTTGCAACAGATGTGAAAGGTGGGGGGGGCGGGGGGCAGGATTTGGCATCATCAGAGAAGATCATGCCTGAGGGGGAGTCTATAGTGTTTCCATTAATTCCAAAGGGGGAGATTGTTGGAAATTTGATCGTATGAAGGTGGCTGGTTGTGCAAGTGTTGGCATTGATGTCAAACAAGGCTCAACCTGATGATGGGGCTTCATGCATTGATGGTTGTGATGATCTGCTATGTAGAGACTTTGGAGCGATATTTTGAGGCAACAAATGGGCTCAATGTATAATTGGAGTCCTTTCATTGGAAAGTGCTCTAGAAGAGGTCTCCAACGGTATGTGGAAGTATAGAAATGGTCTTGCAGTTCAGAATATCTGGCCAACTTGTGTTTAGAGCGATTCAAGCCTTATGCAGTGAGGAATATAAGAGATCATAGGTCTCAGTGATGAGGGGATTTAAAGCCCAATGCACGGCAGAAGTGAACCACCAATTAGCGATTTGCGATATCGCATATCGGAGGTCCCAACATATCAAAGATTGGAGGATGGAGAATCAAGGGTGCAGCGCAACAACATGTTGTGATATGCGATTTCTGATATCGCATATTAGAGTTCCTGAAAGGTGGCACAGAGTGGTGCATCAATGATTAGCATTTCAAGAGCGACGTCGGGATTGAGGCCTCCAATATTAAATCGTTGGGAGAGCCAAAAATGTTTTTACAAATAAAATAGCTACAAAACCAAGAAGGGTGACACCCTTTCTCTCTCCTTCAAGAGGAAAAATGGCAGTGTTTTTGGTTTCGAGAAGGACAAATGGCACTATAAAAGAAGCTTCAAGGAGGACACATGGTAGTGTTTGATTGGTTCGAATAATGTGAGGTAGTTGCTGACATCAACATGACATCATGATACAGAGCAATACGAGGCAGGTTGTTTTGGGGTTTTGGATGGCCTAATGGGCCATATCTGGGTGACATGTGTCACTGGTCAAAAGGCACCACGTGGCATGTGATGAAATCACTTCGGTAATCAATGATTGATGATCCTTGGTGGCTGGCATAATGGCAACATAAATATTCTCTGATCAATGGCCTCCTAGGGTATAAAGCACTGCTTTTATGAAACATATGTGTAAGAGGCCAGCAAAGGAGATATAACCCTGTCGAGGGTCTGGAGGACTTGGCACCTTAAGGACAAGCCCTTGGTCACAAACCTCAATTTTATGGAGGAATAAACAAATAGGGGCTTAAACATAAGGGGTTGAGGACTATCAAAGGTTGTTGTTTTGTAAGGATTTTATGTGTAAAAGTGTCAATATGGAAAAGGCTCTAATAGTGTTTTATAGTGAAAGTTCGATGATATAATAATAGTACAAAGGTATATTAAAGATATATGAAACAACAGTTGTGGGTTTGAATGCATTTCAGTACAATTGATGGCCCAATAACTCTCGTGCATTCATTATAAAGATAAATGAAAAACATAGGTGTCATGAGAATGTCCAACTAAGTCTCTGTGAGCCATAAATCATCATGGGGATCTTTTGTGAAATATGTAAGGGGAGCTGAGATTTAATACACAGCATGAAGTGCCTGCAATTTTACAGAGAAGTGATCATCGCCCATTCCTTTGATCATTAATGCAACAACAACACAAGGGGAGTGTGTTTCAACAAAAGAATGGGGAGTCATGACAATTATACACATTTAGGCAGATTTGAGGATGACAATGACTATATAAAGCCAAGTGCAGCACAGGAACAAAACTATGAACCTCCATTGAGGAAAGTGGGAGTGTGAGCAAATATGAGAGAAAGCAAGAGAAAAGTTGTACAATTGATAGGACAAACAACATGTGAGATCAAAGTAAGTCATTCCAAATGTTTATCTGATTAATGATACAACACTTGAGTAGGTACATGAGGTGAGGTTTTATGGTGAAAGTAGATGATCGATAAGCCAATATGTGCAATGTGAATAGGAAAATTAGGAATAGAGGATTAATATTGAGAATGTTAGGGGAGAGATTCATATGCACAATCCGTTGCTTGACAAGGCAAAACGCTTAGAGGAAAAGGAAGGCTTGAGTGGTACAAGAACACTTGGTCTTAAGCATAGTATCTTTTCCCCTATATTATTACCTCTTTTACTGGTTGGTATTCTCATGATACTTTTTATTTTCTACACTTCAAATTTTTTAATTAACTTGATTAGGAGATTAGAGGTCAAGTTAGGTGTATATGGCTTAGACTTATTCTTTTCTCGAATTATATGTCAAGTTAGGTGTATATGGCTTAGATTTATTCTTTTCTGGAATTATATGTCTTTTGGAATGAAGAATCTACTCTCCTTCACATTCTCTTCACTCCTTTATATGTCTTGCACTTAATTGGGTAAATCTATCTCAAGCATCAGTCTATTGATATTTTCTTATCCAAATTTCACTAGCATTGGATGCCCTTGTGTCTCATTATTTGTCTTGACTCTTTTCTCCCCTAGTTGGTATTTCCTTTTATCAAATTTCCCTAAGCCCTCCAATGATTCCTGCTCTCCTTGGTGATTAATTATGTAAATCACTCCCATAGGAAATAACCTTGAAACAACTAGTATATGGGCCTTAGGATAAATGAAAATTTCCTCTTGAAAATGTAGCCTCATTGAGATAACAAATGATTAACCTATGCATAAAAGAACACTACTAAAGTTGATCATTTCTATTCATCCATATTTCCTCCAAATATAAAGGAGGAAATGGAAAAGCTAGAATGTTGAGTGAAGTGGAAAAGATGTAAGGTGATGAGAAAACAAAAATTTTAGGAATATAAAGATTAATATTTTGAATTTAAGTTCTCTACAATTCGAGATACCAAGTTATTTAGAACATTTGAGCTTTTCTAGATCACTAATTCCTTCATAGCTCAATTGTGGAGTTAATCTTCGAAGTGGTCTTTGGGGTCAACATTATAGTTTTTGAGACACATTAAAAGTCGGATGACAAGGGAATGTAAGATGAAGCATGAACTCAATACATAAGAGGCACTCCCTCAATCTTATCATTTGATGGGAGAGCCTAATTCGTTAACAACATATGCAATAAGAGATTTGTTAAGCATCATTAGCAGTAGGCTTTCTAGACTAATTATGACTTGATGTCAAGCTCATTAAATCAATATGCTTGTATGATTTTTTACTTTTTAGTTAGTCCATGTCTTTCTAAAATACTTTGTTTAAGTTGATACATAACCTATTGGTTTTAACTAAGATCATTCTTGGTATGGAAAAGTAATTAATAATTACATTTTTAACATACTCTGATTTGGTTTCCTTATTGACAGACCATAGGGGGTTACGAATGTAACCTTTTTTTATAACATTATTATAGATACTATCTTACAAGAAAGAAAATAAAAACTACCTTGATAATAAAATAACATAAATCCTGACCTAAGGTACACCATCACTAAGAGACTATTATATCAAAATTCAAGATCAGACCATTGGAAAAATTTAGATTATCATCATATGTAGTACCCTAATGTTTAACTCAAATTTAGGAAATAAAATTATTAACATCATGAAACACTTTCCCTTGGGAAATTATTAACAATCTTGTAAGTTCGCTTTGGAGAACCTTTCCAAGGAGACATGGGTAAACCAAACATAGAAAATTTATAGAAAAAAGACATAAAGAGATGCTAACCCCATCATAGTGACACCAACAACATACATATACACACCAATTCACTAAGAAGCATCAACAACATCATCAAACATCTTCCTCCTAACACCATTATCTAAGCCCTTAGGAAACTAGAACAACCATCCATATCCAAGATAAGCATATATACCAAACCATGCCATAATGAAATAGTATGCTCCAAAGCCAACCAAGATTACAACCAACGGTGATCAATAAGGTAAGTACATGTGATAATACCCTCAAATAGTAAGCATAATTATCTGACCAAGGAGTTGTGAGTCCTCAAATCCAAAAACATGTAAGAAACCAACAAAATATCTCCATCAATGTGATTGAAATCACAAAGTGAAACCTCATACAATATCAGGGATAATAGAGAGAATGACTATTCTCTTTATTTATAAAATCTCGAGTAGTGTCATCTCTTTCTCACATTATTCTCTTCTTTGAATAGCCACAAAACTCTTATTTCATTTGATTATATTGTTCAAAAAGGTAATTTGAACAATCTCTTGTTAAATTAATATCAAGGGACTTTATCCTCATATTTTTTGCCGAAAATCCCTTTCGATCCACTAGTATTGTTCACCTTAGCTCTTTTATTGGGACTTTGTTTATCAATTCCCCTACCATTTAGCTTTTGCTATTATGTACCATGAGAGAAATTGTCATTTTTCTTATCTTTTGCACCAATGAACAAGGAGGTCTAAATAAATGAATATAAGTCCATGTACAAGGAGAATTACATGGCATACATTTTTCAAATAATATATCAAGGGAAAATAAAGTTCAAATATGTGTAGGTGCAAGGTACACATGTTTTTAATATTATATTAAGTGTAGAGAGATATCAAAATTTTGCAACTACAAAACTCTTTTGGAATGCTAAACCTGAGGAAATGTTTACACCTAGAGAGATTGATTTGATCCCTCTTTTTCTATATTGTTTTTTTACAATATTATTTATATCACATATAAATTTCGCATATCCATATAAAAATATATTCTTATTTTTAATTCAACTAAAACCCTTATAATACACAAAACATGTATATATTAATAATATATATGGAAAATAAGTTTTTATATTCCACTATTAACTAAATTTAAATATAAATCATTACTGTTAAAAATACAAACTGCTAACTATTAAAGCTGCCGAAACTTACAAGAGGATAGAGAACAACCCTACCCCTTCTAGAACTTTGGAAAAAAACTATTTAAAAATTAAATCCAATAAGTCCCATCCACGTTTTGCGTGTTGACACGCCGGCATATTTGGGTACAGTTCTGTCACGAATCCAGCCCACATGGGCCATTTCCTTCCCTTTACAGAGTAAATTAATTCGTGCACATATTTTTACAAGCTATGGTTTCAATTAACATCCTATTTCTTAATGTAATCAAAACAACACTATTTGGGTGGTTATCAAGGTTTGGTTATTTTTTTTGAAGGGCTTAGTTTAATCAGGTGGAGGAGTTGTTCAGAGAGTTATGGAAATTTTGGTTATATTTAAAGAAAATTTGGCAAGGATTTTTGTAAATATAAGTTATAGTTATTAAATTTCAAAATTTTAGGTGTCTTAAACATTTTTTATGGTGCTGAATCCATTTACATCATAAAAACATGATTCAAACACTGCCTCTAAATTTTTTTTGAATTTTTTTAATCTTAACCACTTTTAACCGTCTTCGTGATGCGGGAACATTTTAAGATTTAGCAAGTTCCAAAATTCCGTAAATGAATTTCGAGTTCATTTCATCTGATTCCGTAAACTCCTTTGATTCCTTTAAGTAAGGAGGCAATTAATTCCCTTGAGTTAGCGTGCAAGCTTAGGAAATTTGTGTGACGTTAGTGTAATATTAATAATATAATGTTCAGTTCATACTATCCAAAATATATTTATGATATAAATCAAAGGTGTTCACATCGATTGTTCGAGTGCCACATACATTATAGTTTTCCACATATTTAGCTGGATTGCTTGACTGCTAAAAATTGCATCCAGGATCATTATGGCCAATCTGAATTTCTGATTGAGAATAGTGGATAGAAATTACACCAGGAGTAAACAAAGAATACTTATTTGAATAAAAAAATAACCATACAATAAAGAATGCCCAATGAATATGGCGGCCATCCACTCTGTGAAACCAATAATGGAATCATAGAAAAGAGTACGAAACAGAGAAATAATCATCTCATCTAATCTGAAAAGAAGACGCAGGATGCAGATTAAAGGAGGAAGGTGACTCCTCCAAGCAAGGCGATTCCAATTAGAGCCATCTTCTCCATGCTGAGGATAGAAACAACCCCACTACTGGTGCTAGGTGGCAAAGCGGTGGCTGGGCCTTGAGCTGAGAGACCAGATGCCGGAGTTTGAGCTGCGGGAGAGGTGGCTGAGGTTGGTGGGGTTGCGATTTTAGAAGGAGCGGACGCTGGAGAAGAAACAGTTGGGGAAGTTGCAATAGGAGGAGACGCGGGAGTTAGCGCCGTCGGGGATTGAACCGGCGACGCCTTGGGCGACGGTGCAGGTGCTGGTGCGGGAGAGGCTGATTTCATCAATCCTAAAACAAAAACGAAGCAGAGAAATGCACTAAATCGCCCCATCTTGTCGGCTGGTGGTTATTGGCGAAGGATTCTATAAAATTTAAACCAAGAGGATTCTATAAATTCCTGTAGTGACAGAAACTCTATGGATCTGTTCCTGTAAAATTTAAACCAAGAGGCTGCCCAAGAAAGAGAAAACACAACTAAAGAGATCAGGCACGGAGTGGTAAAGCGAGGGCTTGGTCTAATATAGAGGTAGTGCCACAACTACGGTGAGGATTCTCTTCAATCACTCCACCACTGGATGTAGGCCACCTCTAACCGATTTCGACCTGTCCGCGTCCCCACTCAACAGCCTGTCGTCGATGAACAGTCTTTCTCGGGTTAGATTGCTCCCGACTATTTCATCCCAACGTACACGTGTATATCCGCGGTGGATCTCTAGGCATTCGTTCATGCCGTTGCTTAGCAGCAAAGTAAGTATTGGTGTCTGTATATGAATTCGCATGGAATTTGGACAGCGCAGCCGTCAAACTATCCGTTGGATGTATACGCGTCGTTCGATAAAGCCGCGGCCGTCCAAATGTTGGCCGTAGTTTGAGTAAAATACGGATATTGGTTAGAGCGCGTTGAGACTTTTTCAAAAGCGAAAGGCAGCTGGTCATTGATTTAGTAAGACCCAACGGTAACAATAACGGACCCCGTAAACGGCTATCTCCGGACTAATAAAGGAAAATTAGACGGCTTAACCACTTAAGAATACAGAGCTGGTAAATCGCTGTGTAGAGACTAATTAAATAGGCGTTAAATGGTTATTTTAGACTCCAATCAATCACCTCAATGATGTACATGTGCTGGGACTCATTTTCGTGGTTTGGGGAATATTTTTACATGTGTAAAATCGAATGATTTCATATGACATGACCATCTTCCAACATCATGCTATTTCAACATATCTCAATATTTTATTTAATCATAGAAATTTTTTATTTATCAGAGGTATCTGGACTAAGTCCAAGATCAAATCTTAACGCCTACCATCATATATATACATATTACATGACATATTAAGATACACTGAGTGTGATTGGTCAAGTAAATTGATTTTTTTCGTAAATGTTAAATTCAATTTTTGTAATGACATATAGCTTAAAGTCGTTAAGATGAAATGGTAGGTATCATTGTTTCACAAAAGACATTTTGAGTTGTTTGACTAAGGATGTTTATATGTTAGACGAGCAAAATAATAATTTATAAATATATTTTTGTGTGGTGTTGTATATATTTGAGGAACGTTATATAGGGATAGTATATTAATTGGATTTCTAATTATCACAAATAACTACTATAGATATATAAGTTAAATCATTGATCAATGTTGATGGGTAGAATGCCAAATATTGTAGAGAAATATAAGTTAAATCATTGATAAATGTTATAGATATAATGTCAAATATTGTAAAATGATAATTGCATAATTATTTTTGTATAATTTCAAAATATTAAAAATATATATAATTTTATATGGAGATAGAAAAATTTATCTAAGTCTTTTTTATATATATATAATTTTTTAGTAAACACTTTTATAATTTACATCTTAGTCTTTAAGGAGGAATTAGAGATTTTTTTTTCGTCTTCATTAATGGAAGGAAATTTAAATATTTGTAAAGATGAAAATTAGGTATCAAAATTTTAAAATCTAATTTAAAATAGTTTTTGAATCTGTACAATTATATTATAATGTGGTTTTTTGATTTATATAAAAATTATAGGTATTTTATAGTATAGATTGATATTAATATTTAATATTAACATTTGATATTAATTAATATATAAGTAAGAATATTTACTATTAAAATAATATTATTATAATATTTTACAATACGATAATATAATAATATTTACAATAATAATTTAAAATAGCTGTTATTATATTATAGTAATATGATAATATTATTGATGTTATCTATAATATGATAAATCTAACAGATTATTGATATTATAGACCTAAAGAGTTATAAGCCCAATGGAATGATATTAAACCTAAGCGATTATTATTATAAATGAAAGAGATTAGTATTAAAAAAATTAAGGAATCAATAAAACCAAAAGATTAATATGTTAAACCCAAGCCATTAATAACCCAAGAGATTATTAATATTTTGGACAGAAAGGTTTAATTTTAAAAAACCAATGAATTAATAAACCCAAGGGACTAATATTATAAACACAAGGCATTATTAATGCTAACGAATTATTAGTATTATAAATAGGTGAGATCAATATTATAAACCCAAGAGATTAATAAACCCAAGTGATGAATATTTTAAACCCAAGGGATTATTAATATTAATGGCATAGTCTAACTTTTAGATAAAACGACATTTTTCACGAAACGATGAATATTATACACACAAAGGATTATTAATATTAACTTCATAGTCTAACATATAGAAGAAATGACATTCTTTCACGAAATTTTGTCTCGTTTATTTTAATCAAAATCCGAAAGATATTTTTTTAAACTCGAGTTTAAATTGTTTAATATGCATAACTTGAGTTTAAATTGTTTAATTTGTATAATTCGAGTGCCCCGGGGGTTTTCAAACAACACAAGTTCTTGAAATTGTATTGCAATGTTTTGGTAAATTCCAGTGAAAAAGGTTATTTCATCTATAAGTTAGATTACGACAATATTAATAAATGCAACGAATTAATAAACATAAGAGATTAATATTATAAACAGAAGGGATTAATATTATAGATTGAAGGGAGGATAAATTCCAAGGGATTAACATATCCAATGGATCAATATTATAAGCCAAAGATTAATAAATCCAAGAGATCGTTAATATTATAAACGCAAGAGGTTAATATTATAAACCCAAGGGATCAATATTAAACTCAATGATTAATATTATAAACCTTAATGTTAATATATCAAACCAAATATTAATATTAGGAACCCTAAGGTTATAAGCCATAATATATTATTATACATACTATACATTAATATTATAAACCCAAGGGATTATTAATATTATAAACCCTTGGGATTTATGTTATATGCCTAAGGGATTGTTGTGGCCACCAATAACCCCCCTCTTTGTTTGATATTAGCAATAACACCAAGCAAATGGGGACCCTTAATAGAAATCCAAACAAACAGTTTTATGAACATTTTTGTATTCGATTCCTTAAAACTTTATCGTATCAAAAGAATGAAACGTTTTTTTTTTATGAGCATAGTAAACTACGAAGAAGTGACGCGAAATTCATCGCATCGCATTTATTATGAAGCGCTCTTAAATAAAAAACTTAAGAAATCTCCGACGGCCGATATGCGACGTCACATATCGCAACATCGCATAAGTAGCACACAATGACTGAACGACTATATCTGCGATGCTGCGATCTACGATTGCGAGTCGTAGAAATCACCCATCGCGAATTTTCCTCGGCACAGTATTCAAGGAAAGCTGTCCGTTAACCAAAATTGAGAGCGCGCCTTAAAAGAAATTAATGATTGTACGCCAAAGTATTCAGCAAGGACAATTTTGTGTTTTTCGAAGAGTCAGTTCGCCATGAGTGTCATAATTATGCATTCATAAGAGCTTAAAGCTTTCACGTCAATCTTTATTACCATTACTCTTTTCCTTTACATAAACTATAAGATAGGAAATAACATGAAGCAATGTGCAGGAAACATCTAAGGAAAAGGGGAAAGCGTCAATACTCGGAGAACAGAGAAGAAATCCCTTCAGAAACGGATGTCACATGTGACAGGATCACAGACTCCACAGTATCACTCAACAGATGTTGATGTCAACAGGCCACCTAAAGCTCAGAGTCAAAGACACACAAAATCAGCATGTTTACAAAAAACCCTGAAGCTTACACACCAAAAAAGCCTGGAATGAAGAACGGAAACAATTTTCGATGTAGAAAATTATTCAGATAGTTAAGTCTCTAACTTTTTCAGTCATCTGCTAGGTCGGAAACCGAAATAGCAAAAGCGGAATCAATTTAAGGGAAACTTGGGTTATTACCAAGAATACACGCAGTGAATACACCCAGCCAGAGGAAGATTCTCGAAAATATCTTCTAGTTTACTAGAAAGAGGTGCCAGCGCTTGTTATTTCTATTTTCATATCTCAAACGAAAGCGGAAGGCGACTAGCCAACTCTTCCCACACGAATGTTGCGTGCTTGCAACACTAAGGAGCAAATACAGAAATAGTTTAGAATTAGATTCAATTTTTAGAAATAGTTTTGCTTTATCTGAAGGGCGATCATTTAAAACCGTATCCTAAATTTATGTAATTAAGTTAATTAGTTAGCAGTATTTAAACCCTTCTCATGCATTTAGAGAAGGCTCCAGAGATTTGTCAAAAACTTGTCCTCGGAACATGCACTTCTGCACCCTCAGAGGAGGTTTTGATGAATGGATGGATCGAGATTTATTTTTATTTGCATTTTGATGTCTGCTACTGATGTTGCACTTTTGTACTCTTAGTAGATGTTAGAACAAGTAGAGATAAATCATTTTTGCTTGAAGTTTTAGAGTAGGATTAGTCATAAATGGTACTTTTATCTCTTGGCCATTTCTGCTTATATTCTTTAAGTGATATACAGTTTTCAGTTGTTTATATGTTATTGCATGAATGTATGTGTTACCATTTGGCACTTCTGTACGGTGGAGTCATTTATTTATGTCTGATATATGAATAACTTATTATGCGATATGTTGTTCACAACTGTTTTGCCTAACTTCTTATGCAAAGTGGTTCATCTTAAATGATTTCTATTCTTATGATAGCTAAATGATCTTTATTACCAGTTATTGTTTGAAATCTCTTTAGATCGCATAATAGAAGATATACATCCCGGGTTAGCATAGATTAGATGTGTTGTTTCTCATTAGATTACAATAACATAGAGTTAGTTTAAGAATCTCAATTAAATTAGCTCTAAAGTACTCTTAGATCAGCATTATCCAGCTCTACACACACACACACCCTTAGATTGGGAAACTGGTCCCATTATCCCCAGTCGGACCCACTATACCAAACAGATAAGGAGCTGCCAACCAAGGTCCGGACCGGGTGGGTATCCCCCTTCTTGTCGACCCGATTTTCGGGGCTTCAACATATTTGGCGATAGAAGGAGGGCCTGAACTATTAATGGCACCTAAATCAAAATCTAAATACCATTCTGAGAGTAAATCACCCTCATCAACTCCCCCGACTTCCCCAGTACGTTTAAATCCAGAGTCGGAAGTCGGTCGAGTATTAACCGCTGCTACATACCCTAATATTTCAGACCAATCTACCATTGAAACCCCTGAAGTTCAGACTCTGATTCACAAACTCCAGGGGTTTTCTATTTTTACACTAGGGTCTGATAAATCTCAAAGCAGCGTGACTTCATAGTACAATCTTGCTCATCCACTGACCAGGTTAAAGAGCGAAAATTTTGACATCCAGCCAACTGAATTCCCTCTTCCCACCAGGAAAAGAGCAAGGAAAACATCACTGCAGTCTGACAATGAGACTATTTCATCTACATCATCCATCTCAACCCCCTCACCGCGAAGTTAGCCACCCACATCTTCATTCCAAACCACTCATCCACCTTCCACAACTCCTCTTCTTCAATCATCTAAGATCATAACATCTTCATCTTCCCAGCCTCAGAGATCACTCTCTGCACTTTCAATTACTAGCAGCTCAACAATGGCCCAGTCTCCATGGAACAACCCTGGAGCAGTTTTAATGCCTCCACCCCTGAGCCAAATACCGGCCCATCCTGAGAAATGGCTACCCAAATTCAATCCAGAAGCAGGCATGCTAGTTGAAGAGCACATTAACAATTTCATGCTTTCTGTCAATCTCAACGGAGTTACCAACAAACTTAGCAGTCTTCATAGACAGGGGAAATAAAACAACTTTAGTTGAAAACCTAACAGAAGCAATAGTAGTAGAGAAACACGTTATAGCCTTGGAAAAGAGATCTGCGATAGAGGAGCGCAAATCTAAAAAGGTCACCTTCAAGGAAGACCCCAAGAAGAAACAGACGAAAGATCCTTTCGATTTAGAAGGGTTGCAGAAGGTATTAAAGACCATGTCCAATGAAATGATTGACATTAAAAAACAGGTGGCAGAAATTTCTTCAAAAAATCCCTACAGAGCTCTTAAAAGAGGCCCTTCAATGGACGCGAAACCATCGAAGAAGAGGAAGAAGAAGAGAGTACTACTGAAGGGCAGACCAATGATGAGGAAGTTGTGGAACTACAAGGAATGTGGGATTTCATCCTCCCACAAGAAGAAGATCAAGAAGCATTTCCGGTGAGCACATGAAGCAAAATTCAACTTGATCCTCCCCAAACTACCCCTAAGCAGAAGGGCGCAAGCCCTGCATCAAAAGAAAAAGTTGCAACAAAGAAAACGAATGCTAAAGCGACTCAATCTAGCCCAGTCCAACAAGATCAAACACCTCCATCAAGAACATTAATAGTGTCGGATGAAATGGACTACAATATTATTGATGACATGAAAAAGACTAGGGCTAATATCACTCTTTATGAATTGAGCAAATTGAAACATCAACAGAAGATAATGATGAAAGAATTACATGCCATACCTACTACATCTTTGCCTACAACTGTAGCTTCCCATAACATGGGAAGACCTCCAACCAACACGACCAATAAGATCGATCCAAATGACATCGCCTTGATTGGAGGGAGATCAAGATCTCACACTCCCCCTTTTCTACTCACTTATGAAATTTTCAATAAAAATGTGCACAATTGTTTGGTAGATTCTGGAGCTTCAACAAATATTTTACCCAGACCAATATGTGCCAAGTTGAATGTTCAACCACAAAAATCCGCAGTGCGCATAGTTCAGCTTCACCGATCTCAAGTCGAAGTGATTGGTGAACTTAATCAAGTCACCATAAGATTGTCGTCTAACCCGAAGGTATGTCAGGTTATCGAAATTCTAGTAGCTGATATCCCAGAATTCTATGGCTTAATTCTTAGCAGGGATTGGTCCGAAAAACTCCATGGATATTTCTCAACCGACTGGTTGCACATGTGGTTACCCTATAATGGTAAACCGAATCAAATAAAGGTTGAACGAGAGTTACACCAGATGTACATAGTGACGGAATTGGAGGGGGAAAATGAAGCAATAACATATAATAGTAGCATCATAGGCAATTACTCGGTAGATTCTTTCCTCGACAATTTTAATGCTCATACATCACCTTACTTAGAAAATTTAGTTTTGTCCCAAGTCGAAAATTTTTCATTTACTGATAATTTAAAGTGTGTTAATTTTGTAGAGAAACCTATAAATACATCTTTGTTTTGGAAATTATATTTTGATGGCTCTAAATCTAACGAAGGAGCAGGAGCAGGATGCGTTTTGATTAGTTCAAAAGGAGATAAGACCATGCTTACGTGCAGACTAGAATTCGATTGCACAAACAATACAGCGGAATATGAGGCCTTGGTGCAAGGCCTATACAAAGAAATCGGGTTGAACGTCAAGTATCTTCAAGTCTTCAGAGACTCTGAGATTGTCATCAAACAGGTATGTAACACCATACATTGCTTGTCAAGTCATTTGAAACACTATCAATCTTTAGTACAAGATCTGACTGAGCATTTCATGGCATTCAATATTTCGTCAATCCCACGACTCCAAAATGCGAGCGCAGACCTTTTAGCTAACGTAGCCTCTAGATTCATTCCCTCCGAAGATTTTAGTCCAGATAGATTCTCAATAAAATTAATCCTTAGACCATCCATCCCTGACAACATTACAAACTAGAGAGTATTCAATGACGATCCTGATATTGTAAATTTCCTCACTTCTGAAGGATCCTACTCCAATCAAATAATTGACGAAGACCATCATGATCGACAAATACAACAAAATAGCACTGATAATGCTATACCTAAATCGGTGGTTAAGTTGGAAGACTTATACGATTTGAAAAGTCGGTTTAAAAGGTCTAATAATTCCAAGCTCTACAGTTCAACTCTGAACTATGAATTAGTAAACTTGGGAACTGATGATAAACCACAAAATGTTAATCTAGGCCACGGCCTAGCCCCTGATGAAAAACTAGCATATATTTGTCTTTTGAGATAATACAAAAATGTTTTTGCTTGGAATTACGATGAGCTGAAGACATACGACACTTCTATTATTCAACATACTATCCCTATGATTGACAACGAAAAACATGTCCAACAGAAACTCAGAAAAATCCACCCCAATTTAGAAAACCAAATAAAAACTAAGTTGAATAAGTTATTAAAAGCTAGGATAATTTTCCCCGTCAGACATTCCAAATGGGTCTCCAACATGGTACCCGTTAGAAAGAAAAGTGGAGATATTAGAATCTGCATCGATTTTCGGAATCTCAACAAAGCCTGTCAAAAAGGAAATTTTCCCCTCCCTCCTATGGAGCAGATATTACAGGCAGTAGCAGGCTTATAACTAATGTCTTTCTTGGATGGATTTTCATGATACAATCAAGTGCTGGTACATCTTGATGATCAGTTAAAAACCACATTTCAAACTAAATGGGGCACATACCCATATCGGAAGATGCCATTTGGTTTGATCAATGCCGACGCTACATTTCAGAGAGCCATGGACATCGCATTCAAAGGTTTAGTCAATAAATCTGTAGTAATTTATTTGGATGATATAACAGTGTACTCCAAGAAGCGAAGCGACCATCTCAAAGACTTGAAACAAATCTTTCAACAATGTTTAAGGTATGGGATTTCACTTAACCCAAAGAAATCCTTTTTTGCATTGAGTGAAGGAAAAATTCTAGGATTCATAGTATCAAAATCTGGTATTCACATTGAGCCTGATAGAATCAAAGAAATTTCTGAAATATCCCTACCTCATAATAAAAAGGCCATGCAATCTTTTCTTGGTCAAATAAGTTTTGTGAAAAGATTTGTCGCAGATTTTTAACGAATTGTTTCTCCTTTGCAAACCATGATAAAAAAGAATTCAAATTTCAAATGGGGTCAAGATGAGCATGAAGCATTCAACCTGATCAAACAAGCTATCATTAATGCTCCATCTTTAGCAACCCCAAACTTTTCAGAATCTTTTATCTTATACACATTTGCCTCAGAGAAATCATATACCACGATTCTAACTCAAGCGAATCAAGAGAAAGTGGAAGCTCCAATCGCATTTTTTAGCTCGAATCTACAAGGTGCTGAACTTAACTATTCAGACGTGGAGAAACAGGCATATGTTGTTTTCAAAGCGATCAAATACTTCAGACCTTTTTTACTTAAACCCATACCAAGGTCATAGTACCATTTCCAGCAGTAAGAAATCTTCTAATACAGAAAGACGTGGGTGAGAAAAGAGCAAATTGGATCACTGCTTTACAAGAATACGACCTTGAGATTAAACTAGCAAGCATTGTGAGGGGTCAAGGCTTCTGCAAAATGTTGGCTGGAGCATCGCAAATTCCTGAAAATTTATCTGAAGAGGTACAAACGTATGAGGTAAGACAAAACGATACAGAATCATTATATGATGACACCATTTATTATCTTAAGAATGGTTATGCTCCAGCACACCTGGATCACACCAAGAAAAGAGCTCAGGGATTAAAAGCTAAACAATGTCAGTTCGTAAATGATGTCCTGTTTAAAAAGAATTATGATTCTGTGCTTCTTAGATGTCCTGAGAAAACTGAAGCTGAAAAGGTTTTGTAGGAACTCCACGATGGACCCGCAGGCGGACAATATGCTGGAGATGCTACTCCACATAAGATCCTACATGCAGGATATTATTGGCCCACACTGTTCAAAGACTCAGACAGTTACGTGAGGAAATGCCAAGTCTGCCAAACTACTGCAGGGAGACAAAAGAAACCATCCATGCCACTACAGCCGGTAAACATCGAACAACCGTTCAGTGAGTGGGGCTTGGACATAATAGGTGAGATTGTTCCTCACTCTTCTAAGCAGCATAGATACATCCTCACGGAAACAGATTATTTTACTAAATGGGTAGAAGCAATTCCTCTCAAGACAACTAATTCTGAAAACATTATTGAATTCATATATCAATTTATAATCACTAGGTTTGGATTGCCGACGACTTTGATGTTTGATAATGCCTCGTACTTTTCTGGGAATGCAATGACTAAGTTTGCACTTAAAATAGGGTTCTAACTGAAATATTTAGCCAACTACTATCCGAAAGGAAATGGATTAGCTGAGTCAACAAATAAAACCCTAATCAGGATTATTAAAAGAGCAGTTGACCACAACCAAAAGAATTGGCACAAAACTTTGGTAAATGCGTTATGGGCAGATAGGATAAAGAAGAAAGCTTTAATCGGCACTTCTCCCTTTAGTTTAGTTTATGGGAAGGAAGTGGTTCTTCCAACTCACTTAATGATCCCCTCCTTGTTTTTAGTACAATACATCGATGAAGTATCTACTTCCTCCTTACAATTAAGACAAATGGAAATAATTAAATTAGAAGAACAACGAGAACAAGCTAAGAAAACCCATGCTCATCACCAAGCACTAATAAAAATCCTCTTTTGATTCAAGCATAATGACCAGAAAAAAATTCAGATGGGAGATCTAGTTTTGAAATGGGATAAGGCCCATGAAGAGAAGGGCAAACATACAAAATTCCAGAAAATGTGGCTTGGTCCTTTTCAGATTGTAGAAGTCATAGGCCCATCAACGTTTGTGTTGCAGGATTTAGCAGGTAGAAAGGATTCTTTTCCTGTTAATGGTCAGATCCTGAAAATATATTTTCCATAGAAGATTACTCTTCTATTTTTTGTAAGATAGCTTTTTGTTTTTCTTCTTTCTTATAAATAAAACCCGTTGTAGATGGTTACTACAGGAGTTCACAAGAAAAAACACCAAATTCTCTGTTAGATTTTGATTTTTTCGCTTGTACAAATAGTAAAAATTTTGGAAAAATCTGATCTTCATTATTGATGGATAGAGTTAACTTTAGCCTAGATATGATACTAGTTTCAACTTCAAAGAATTTTATCAAAGCAACCTTTGGCAAAAAATTTGTTTTATATCAGCACAATGAAAGGTATCAATAATAAAATAAATATTCTCTATAAAACTGCTGTTTTCAAACTCTATTATTGTCGTCCAGAGCTTTCTTAAGGAAAAACAATGGTTTCCTCCCTGCTAAAGAAAATCGCAGCATTTAGAGAAAAAATCCGAGAAAACACTATATCTCAAAGAATAAGAGGTCTCATCATGAGCCAACTTATCATGATCACAGATATTATAACTCGCTGACTTTGCTAATACTGTCCACCAAAACAGGGCAACGACTTAAGATTGTTGCAATCAAAAGACAAGGGGTCTCATCACGAGCCAGCTTGTTCAGCAAAAGTGTAAATCAAGTGAATGACTGTGTCATAATTTGGCCACCAAACCAAGACATTGTTCTTTAGAGAATAAAAAAAAAAAAAAGAAGGAAAAAGTGTCAAAATGGGTTTTTCTCTGAAAAGTTGTAAATAGCCTTAAGCAGGATAAAAGATCATTGCTGGGTAACAGGTAACCCTGTTGAGGCTATGGACGCCTGCTGGTAGCAAAGGCTCTACCTATGACAAATGAGCATATTTTAAAAAGCCAGCACACAGAGATGACCTTATTTTATCTTTAAAAGACCAAGTAGTGGCTGGTGTAAATACAAGGACTAAGCCTGAGGAAGCAAACTATTAGAATAGAAAAAGGTTGAAACAAATATCATTGATAGGATAAGGCATTATGTACTCTATCTGTCCATAAAAAAATTTAGACCTATGAAAATTTTTCTGTTTCATAAGTTAAAATTCAATACAAAAGCAGAGATAACTGGTTTTTCCCAGTAAATCGCCATTGTTGTGGCCACCAACAACCCCCCTCTTTGTTTGATATTAGCAATAACACCAAGCAAATGGGGACCCTTAATAGAAATCCAAACAAATAGTTTTATGAACATTTTTGTATTCGATTTCTTAAAACTTTATCGTATCAAAAGAATGAAACGTTTTTTTTTATGAGCATACTAAACTATGAAGAAGCGAAGCGAAATTCATCGCATCGCATTTATTATGAAGCGCTCTTAAATAAAAAACTTAAGAAATCTCCGATGGCCGATATGCGACATCGCATATCGCAACATTGCATAAGTAGCACACAATGACTGAACGACTAAATCTGCGATGCTGCGATCTGCGATGCTGTGATCTGTGATGCTGTGATCTGCAATGCTACGATGCTGCGATCTGTGATTGCGAGTCACAGAAATCACCCTTCGCGAATTTTCCTCAGCACAGTATTCAAGGAAAGCTGTCCGTTAACCAAAATTGAGCGCGCGCCTTAAAAGAAATTAATGATTGTATGCTAAAGTATTCAGCAAGGACAGTTTTGTGTTTTTTGAAGAGTCAGTTCGCCATGAGTGTCATAATTATGCATTCATAAGAGCTTAAAGATTTCATGTCAATCTTTATTACCATTACTCTTTTCCTTTGCATAAAATATAAGACAGGAAATAACATGAAGCAATGTGCAGGAAACATCTAAGGGAAAGGGGAAAGCGTCAATACTCGGAGAACAGAGAAGAAATCCCTTCAGAAACGGATGCCTCATGCGACAGGATCACAGACTCCAGAGTATCACTCAACAAATGCTGATGTCAACAGGACACCTAAAGCTCAGAGTCAAAGACGCACAAAAGCAGCGTGTTTACAAAAAACCCTAAAGCTTACACACTAGAAAAGCCTGGAATGAAGAACGGAAGAAGTTTTCGATGCGGAAAATTATTCAGAGAGTTAAGTCTCTAACTTTTTCAGTCATCCGCAAGGTCGGAAACCAAAATAGAAAAAGAAGAATTAGTTTAAGGGAAACTTGGGTTATTACCAAGAATACACGCAGTGAATACACCCAGCCAGAGGAAGATTCTCGAAAATATCTTCTAGTTTACCAGAAAGAGGTGCCAGCGCTTGTTATTTCTATTCTCATAGCTCAAACGAAAGCGGAAGGCGACTAGCCGACTCTTCCCAGGTGAATGTTGCGTGCTTGCAGCACTAAGGAGCAAATACAAAAATAGTTTAGAATTAGATTCAATTTTTAGAAATAGTTTTGCTTTATCTGAAGGGCGGTCATTTAAAACCGTATCCTAAATTTATGTAATTAAGTTAATTAGTTAGCAGTATTTAAACCCTTCTCATGCATTTAGAGAAGGGTCCAGAGATTTGTCAAAAACTTGTCCTCAGAACATGCACTTCTACACCCTCAGAGGAGGTTTTGATGAATGGATGGATCGAGATTTATTTTTATTTGCATTTCGATGTCTGCTACTGATGTTGCACTTTTGTACTCTTAGTAGATGCTAGAACAAGTAGAGATAAATAGTTTTTGCTTGAAGTTTTAGAGTAGGATTAGTCATAAATGGTACTTTTATCTCTTGGCCATTTCTGCTTATATTCTTTAAGTGATATACAATTTTCAGTTGTTTATATGTTATTGCATGAATGTATGAGTTACCATTTGGCACTTCTGTACGGTGGAGTCATTTATTTATGTCTGATATATGAATAACTTATTATGCGATATGCTGTTCACAATTGCTTTGCCTAACTTCTTATGCAAAGTGGTTCATCTTAAATGATTTCTATTCTTATGATAGCTGAATGATCTTTATTACCAGTTATTGTTTGAAATCTCTTTAGATCGCATAATAGAAGATATACATCTCGGGTTAGCATAGATTTGATGTGTTGTTTCTCTCTAGATTACGATAACATAGAGTTAGTTTAAAGAATCTGAATTAGATTAGCTTTAAAGTACTCTTAGATCAGCATTATTCAACTCTACACACACACACACACCCCAGATTGGGAAACTGGTCCCGCTATCCCCAGTCGGACCCGCTATACCAAACGGACAAGGAGCTGCCAACCAAGGTCCGGATAGGGTGGGTATCCCCCTTGTTGTCGACCCGATTTTCAGGGCTTCAACAAGACCTTGGGCAATAACCGCTGCTTGCAATTAATCCCCATTCTGATGTTCATCTCCATGAACACCCATAATATCTTACTGTCCCTGATTCTCTACACATCTCTAGTTGCCCACCACGAAGTGAACTTCGCTACCTTTGGAAGGTCCTACACAATCGTCGGGAACTAGTTGTCCTCAGGCAATTCCCATACCACTAGCATGATGGACAACAACAACCATGCATAATGAAAAGTCTTCCCCTGCTCCTGTGCCTCACGACAGTTCTCAAGGAACTCTTTGCACAAGTAGTCTGCCCAGTTAAATTGGACCCATTCTGCACATTGCGTGGCAAGTGCAACCACCGACGCGGGCACCTTATCCGCGCGGCACTTCTGCATAACCTTTCTGACCAATATTTGTGTCGCGACTTTGACCGCAACATTGTTGATGTTTGAAATCACGTATCCTCTCTTCTTCTTCTGCAGCTTGAACTTCTTCTTCATGGCCTCCGCAATGGCCAAATCATCACTTTTACCCTCTGATATGTTCATTGGGTCCTCCCCTTTGCAAGGGAGCCAGGTAATTCTATGAATTAAGTGGTCTATGATGGGTATGAGCTCCTCCAGCCACAAGAACCAATCATGCACCAGGTAGAGCACCTGCTTGATGACAAAAATAGTCACTGGGGCACGATGGTAATGTGGCACCCAGAGCAGGTTTAATAGTTCTACCTTTCCTACACCTCTCAGCAACATATGTGACTCCAACTCTATAACTCTCATCGGTGGATCTTTCTTCTGGTGCATGAGCTGCACAGTTGCCAAATGTGGGAACTTCTCGTGGTTTGCGAGATCCCAATCTTCAAATTTTAATACAGGCACTTGCCCCAAGTGCACTCTGTAAAAAATAATGTCGTCAGGGAGCAGCGGAGTCTGCAGAGCTTTTGATCTTGTCGAGATCTTTGGGCACCCTTGCTTTTCCCTTCCGCGGAGGAACATATGCAGGAATCTTGGTTAGAGGGTTTGCACCCTAGGTTTGCACCTTCATTTCTACATCCTCCTCCTCCTCTACCAGGATTTCTTCAAATTCTTCCTCCTCATCGGCCTCCAAATTGATCGCCTTCACCTTTTCTTCCATGGTAAGCCTAGTCCTTAACGGATTCCTAGGGGACACGTGCACCGGTACCATAAGCTGCTTGTCTTTCTTGGGTCTCGGTGTGTGCGACAATTTAGGGATGTATGTGACTATTCCAGCACTTTCTGGGGCTTCTCTTATCGTCATGGCCCGCGCAACCTCCTCAATGGTCATTGCTCCAGTATCCATGGCTTCCTCAAGCGCGACCATAGTGCTATTCCATAATTCTCTTAATGGTTCGGGTAAGTTCTCAAACAACGAATTCACCTTCAACACATTGAACAAGTCCGAGTTCATGAATGTCTGGGCGCGCAACAGCTTAGTTCTCAAATTTCCAATTTTTGTTTTCTAGACACCCCTTTGTAATTTATAGTGCCTTTTGAATTTGAATTGAACTGTTCCCCCCACATTCGGTCCATTAATGCTCACTTGGCGGTAGATTTTCAAGAATCTAGCCCATAAAGTTCGCCTTAAATGCCTGTCACCCACTCCATTTGATCTCAAACCAAGAATCACATCATGAATAGTGACTGTAACAGTCACTTTCCAGCTGACCCACGCGGCAGCGCAACTATCCTCGCGCTGTCGCGGACCCTACGACACTTTGCTACTGTGCGCAGACCTGACATCGCACAGCGCCTGGGCAGAGTAGTTTATAGTCCCGCACATCCTTTTAGCTATCTGGAGCGCTAAGACTATGCTTCTATTAGCTAGTCAAATGGACGGGCCACCTATGTACGCCTTTAAATGACTGCCATTGACTTTTCCTGGGAAGAGTTCTCCATTTAACTTTACCAACTGCACCGCGCCACCATCTGTGATCTCCTTAATAACATATGGTCCCAGCCAATACATTCTGAGCTTCCCTGGGAATTTATCGAACTTACTATCATACAACAACACCAAATCATTTGTCTTGAAGGTGTGCAACTTAATATGTCAATCATGCCAAGCCTTTCCGCACTGCTTTTGGATCTACTAGTGGAATCCAGCCAAAAATCGTTCTTCTTCGAGCTCCTCCAACTGCACGAGCCTCTCTTCCAGGGCTCGCGATCCATCATACTTGTGAGCACTGCTATGTGCAGACTAGGCACGATGTATTTCATAGGCATTACAACTCCCACTCCATAGACAAGCCTAAAAGGTGTATGTCCCGTCAATTTCTTGCATGTTGTATTATAAGCCCATAATACTGCGGGTACGCGCAGGTCCCAATCACTTTGTTGCGAGTTACATACTTTGGCCAGCGCGATCTCCAGTACTTTGTTGAACAATTCTACTGTCCCATTAGCCTGTGGGTGATACGGTGTGATTTTCTGATGATACACCTGAAATTCTTCTGTCACCGCGCTGATTGTCTCGTTCAGGAAATGTGTACCACGATTGCTCATTAAGATCTTTGGACATCCTAATCACGTCAATACGTGTTCAAAAAAAAACTTCACAGCCATCGTGGCCATGAAATCCTTTACCGGCTGTGCTTTTGCCCAACGAGTCAGGTACTCTATCGCAGCGATAATATATCTCGCGCTTGCCTTTCCTTGAGGTTTGATAGGTCCTACAAAGTCGATTTCCCACTTTTCAAAGGGTTGTAACATCATTTGCAGATTCAAAGGCATCTCATCCCTCTAGGATGGTTTACCTGTTCTTTGACATACATCACAGGCCTTGCAATGTGCTTTTGAATCTTGATGAAGGGTCGGCCACCACAACCCTACGCGAAGAATCTTCTGTGCGGTTGCTCTCCCTGCATAATGTCCTCCCGCAATGCCCCCATGAGTGTCTGCGAGGATATTGCTTCATTCAAACTCAGGCACATACATTCGCAGTATCTCATCATTCCCCATCTTATATAGGTGCCCTGCAATAACAAAGAAATCTGCCGCACGCACCACTAGTTCTTTCTTCTACTAGATAGAGTACCTTTTCGACGCAGTTTCAGTCATGAGAAAGTGAATTATATCTTCAAAATTTCCATCCTCTACGCACATAGCAAAGAGTTGCGTGTCGGGTAATCCTTCCTCCAAACTAGTAGATTCCTCTCCTATCTCAATGCGCAACAAGTGATCTGGTCCTGCATTCAATCATCTAGGCTTCACAACAACTTCAAAATCATATTCTTGGAACAATAAAAGCCATCTGCATATGTGCCCCCACAACACAAGCTTATTGACCAATTACTTCAGTGTGGAATGATCTGTATACATATTAAAGTGACCTCCTAGCAAGTAGTGTCGATACTTCTAGAACGCATATACCATAGCTAGTTCCTCACATGTAGTGGTGGAATAGTTATTTTCTGCTTTAGATAATATGCGACTCATGAATGCAATAGGGTGATCCAAGCCTTCTCCACCATCCTATGTTAGTACTGCCCCCAATGATATACTCGACACGTCAACATGGACATGAAACTCTTTCTTCCAGTTCGGGAAGACCAGAATCAGCGCAATAACCATCTTTTCTTTCAATACATCCATGCTTTTCTTACAGTCATCGTTCCAGCAGAACGTGACATCCTTTTTCAATAGCTTTTCCATTGGCGCAGTGATCTAGGCATAGCTTTTGATGAACTTCCTATAGTATCTCGTATGCCCCAGAGTAGTGCGCAGCTGTTTCGCACTCCGCAGTGCTTCCAAATTAAGAATCACTGCAATTTTCACAGGGTCTACCATCAGCGCTTGTCTACAAACCACATGCCCCAATAGGTTCCCAAAAGAAGCGAGAAACATACACTTCTTGAGGTTGAGCACGATTTGGTATCTTTGGCATGTATCCAACATCAAGCTAGGTTCACTACGTGGCACCTAACTACCCCAAATATAGTCTAGTCATCAAAATAGACCTCCAAGAACTTATGAATATATTCCCTGAATGCCGCAACAACTACGCGCGAAAAGATAGCAGGGACATTCTTCAATCCAAATGGTAGGATAGTAAATTGAAAGCAACCCCACTCAGTCGTGAAGGTTGTCTTTCTCCTATCCTCTGGCGCGATTTTGATCTGGTTGGTACCCTGAGAACCCATCAGTGAAAGAATATGCTTCCTGACCGCCTATATTGTCCAACACCTCATCTGCGAATGGAGTTGGGAATGGATCATGTAAACACGTGTCGTTCAACTTTCTGAGATCCACGCATATTATTATTTCTTCCATCTGCTTCTTCTCTTGTACCACCATCGGGCTTACCCAATCGGATTCCTCCACAGACTCAATGATGCCTACCATGAGCATCTTGTCTAGTTCTACGTGTACCTTCTCCTTGTATTTCAAATTTAAGCGATACGACCTCTACTTAACTGGCTTTGCATCGGGTTTTAACATGATCTTCATTACCCCTAAATCTCCAATTATTCCCTTCAAATCTGTAAACTTGGTTGGGAATAAGTCCTGATATTTACGGAGTAATTCAGCAACCTTATCCACTGCTGGTCCATCCCAATAGTCTCCAATCTTTGCAATTTTAGGTTCCACCTCTGTACCAATATTCACCTGCTTAGTCTTCACCGGCGCGGTTATGTCAGGGTTCTCAATCTGTGGTCCCTGAACCTCATGATGGCCTTCTGTCTCTGGAATGTTAATTTTCCATGGATCTTCGTCTTCTACTTCAGCAGTTACATTATAACATTCCAGCACGCAACTCAGCTGAGTAGCCCATTCAGGCTTAATCGATTCTACCAGCTCCTATGGTATCTTAAAGATGGTTTCTTTACCTCTTGTAGCACTTCATCAATACTATCCCACTCATCCTCGAAACTGAAGATCATCATGAACCCTTCACGCACAACATCCCATTCACCTGTCCCATGGTGGATCTCTGTTCCAATATACTAGTTCATTGGTATAACATCCAAGGTATGACAGAACAAGTGTACCCACTCAGGCTGTGGCTTTTCCCCATAGGCCTGCATCCATTTGGCTAGATGCATGCGCAGATCATCCTTCCCATTGTACTTATCTGTTAGTCACACCCTAGGCTTCCCAAATTGTAAGCACATCATTCCCCTACACTTGCACCAATCATCAAAGCTCCCTTTGTGTGTAACCCACCACCTCGTGGCGCGTAGCGCGCAGTACCCAATCCAAGGGTTGGAAGCATTGCTTTTCTAGCACCTCCCTTTCAAATTTATTCAAGAAGGTGTCTACCTCACTTAGACCATCATAAGTAGGCAGGTCTCTTACTTTTGTTGATACGCAGTGCAGCAACCTTGTCATCATATTACAATTCAGTGTAGTTACCTCATGTAACCGATTCTGCCATCGCTCCGTCTCCTCGTCCGAATCCGAAGTACAGGAGCTTTTGCACTCCCATGCAATCCGCCCATCCGCGGTGGGATTCACCCAATCTTGGTTTCACGCTGTTATCTTACAGATGTAGTCCAAATCATCATCACTTTCATAGTCGCACACTGGATTTGTATAGCACGATCCTTCAGTAGGGTCTAGGGGTATAATTACGCGTAGTGACTTCTTTTCAAAAATTATTTTTCGCTTTTTCAGATTAATCACCCTGTTCATGTCAGTGGCCTAATCAATTCCTAAGAGCACGAGGTAGGGATTGATTTCATTAACAATCTCTATCACTTCAAAGTTTTCTAGTGTCTTCGCTCCCTCAATATCCACGGTTATTCCTTGCAATCGCCCCATGGGTATTATTTTCTCCTGGTTCACCATTCGCATCTGAACTAGAGACCACTACAGTGCAGGTCGCCCCATTCGCTCCGATGTCTGCTTTGGCAGAACATTTGCATACAATCCTAAATCCAGGATAACTTGATCCATCTCATATTCTCTGATCTGCACGGTTAGTCTCATTTCTCTTCCCATTCTTGTCTTATGTTTTCAGATTTTCCTGACTACAAGGGGTTCTCCTGGCACGGTCCCAATGCATCTGTTAATGAGTTCTTGTAACCCTTTTACAACTTTACTGTTGCGTAGTAAATTCATACATGTTTCCAAGAATGTTGTGAGCATGGATGGGTCCATCTCCGGCTCTGGTCTATCTTTGCTTCCTAAAGTGGAGGCATCAGCGAAGCTCTTCTTAGCTTCCATGAAGGTTTCCTGAGTGTGCTCCAAATCAAACTCTGCTTCCTTCACTGGAGATCTGCGAACCCAAGTACTGTCTTCTGGTTGTTTTCTTTTGTCATCTCCCATTGGGATTCCACTTCAGAGCACAATTTTTACATTTGGATCTTCCTCGTGCGGCTTAGACCTCATCATCTGCAGGTTTTGAGTCGAGGGAGGCGCTAGCACTCTTTTTTGTCGTGTATCCTAGCTATCAGTGTAGGAAAATCTTCGGTCTCATGATCAAACAAGTTGCAACACAAACAAGTCGAGCTCGTTGGATTTGTACAATGGCAGGCATAATGTCCTAGCCATCCACAATTGTAGCATATCAACTGTCTACGACCTCTTCCAGGTCCTCCTCCGCCTCAACCTCATCCACACCCCTGAAATCTTGTTCATGCCATTCCTGCATTTTGATCAAGGGGTCGCGTTTTGGCCTGAACTCTATAGGTGGGAGTTCTATCCATCATTAACTCATAGCTTCTACAAGTGCACTCATTGTGTCCCACTGACCTACAAAATTTGCAGAACAACTGTTGCGAATTTTGTGTGTACTTCTGTAACAAGTGACAATTGTCCATGGCATGTTTTCCTGCTATTTAACATATCACGCACCACAAAGCAGGTGTTGCGCTAGGTCCTACTTATGCTTCCAGTCTTAAGGGCATCAGTCCTCCTCTTGCAAGGTAATTTGTGAAAACCAGGCAGTGGTCCTTGTCATGACCCTGACCCTTGCATTTTACGCACCACACCTCTTCACACACTTCTAGTCGAGCTGTCCTATCCTATTTCAGACTCTGAATCTCAAGGCATAAATTATTCAGCTGCGTGTGGATCTGCTGAACTCCTAAGTTAGGATCCTACATCACGGTCTCATGTAGCCTCATAGAAATCTCTAAGGCCTCTGCCTACATTGTTATCATCTGCTGCGATAACGCACTTCTTAAATGTGGCATTAGCGAAGCTACAAACCACTCACGATGTTGTCCATCCGTCATATTCATATTAGCCTTGTGAATCATACATTTCAGCCTTTGATCCAGTTCCCAAGGATTCTCGCCTGGTAGCATCATGATCTCTTTGAATCCAATGATTGACTGTGCTTCAGACGTCGTTCTGCTAAATTCTCTATTTAGTGTTGCTTGGATATCCGTGATTCCCACATTTGGATTATCATTGGAGTTCTTAATATACCAGGTCAACACGCAGTCCTGTAGGGCGCTAACCAGTGTTGCTTTCTTTATATTGTCATCTGTAACTCCTTGCGCTTCCCATACAACCCTTACCACGAACCAGAATTGGTCTGGATCCTCATTTCCCAAACCCTTGAACACAAGAAACTTCAATGTGCTTGTCCTATTGAATCGCTGTGGTGGAGGAGGTGGTACGGGTGAAGATGGAGGTAATGGTGGTGAAGCTGGTGGTGGTGTGGGTGGAGGTGGTATTCACAGAATTATTTACCTTATCAGATGGATCTCACTTAGTGATGAGACCTTCGCGAGCTCTTCCTCATCCCCTTGCGGAGGTGAAATCAAGGGGCTAGTTTCGGGTCCCTGACTTCCTTCATTCCTATAAGATTTTCCACTTTACATAGCCCCGAACATCAAGGTAACTGCATAACCCTCTTTTTGCACAATATCATTTTAATCCAAGTATTCAAAGACTTTACGTACTTACCTCACAATCCCTTGAGAAAGCATCTCTCTGCCTCGCTATAGTTGACTGAGTTGTCGACTGCGAACTCAGTAATGAATCCTCCTATAATCCGATCAAGCCAATGATCAACGCGTGCCCGATCTTATCCTCCGATGCTTCCAACCTTCGCACTAACTTTAGGGTCCACACAATAGGGTTGTCGAGTTTCCACCTTCCTTGGCTATCTGCTAGCTTCGCGATCCACTCGTACAACTCAGTAGGGAAAGACGCGAAGAAGATTTCATGGATCTCTGTTTATAGTAGTAGTCTAACCACTCTTCTTTTGACAATCGCGAGTTCCTGTTCTCCTGCACCACGAACTTGTGAATTATTCTGTCCAACAAGCCTTCAATTTCCTTTTTAGTTGGATTCTAATGATACAACATCAGACATCTTTATGCAGATTTTGGTCCTGGCAACATAACCATTTGTTGGCTTGATGGGGCCTAACCAAGGTTTAGAGTTAATTAGCCAAACAAATCCCTACACTACTGGCCCTTTCGGCATCAGCTTGCAGAGTGTTGGGCCGTTAATATGCCATTATTATTATCACTTTTGAACACTTATCCCTCCCATTTCCACTATTCTTCATCATGTCATTTATTATAATTTATTATATAAATCCATTTTATGATGATTTATGCTCTTATATTATTTATTCTCCTTTATTTCTAATAAATTGATGATTATGCATGATTTTATCAATGATAGTTATCATAAATCAGTTGTAACATTATTCACCATTTTTAGCCTCCAAGGTAACTTCCAGATTGAAGATTTGATTTTTAAAAAGTGCCAACTCAGAAATTCGCTGGAATAAGGAGTGAAAGTTTTGCGGTTGAGATTCTGAGCAAATGAAGACGAATTTGGAAAATCCGGAACATGGGTTTTGTCCAGAACGGGCCCAATTAACTTTGTCAAAGAACGGTTTTCCCAAATTCGTCTTGTACAGAGAGAAACGCAGGGTTCTTTGAGCACGATTTTCTCAAATTTGCTGTTGCGGCCGTCCTCCAAATCTCAGCTGCAAACCCAAATTCGCCCTGCTCTTGTTGGAAGATAAATGGAAATATATTTTCTTGTTGATCCATTGGTTAGAATCAATCCAATTTTGTAAAAGAAATCATGTTGTAATTATCTATGTTGTAACTGCTCTCTGATCTTTCTCTATTTAAATGAAAACAAAGATCAGAGAGGGAGGACTTCAGGATGACTTTGGGGATTCGAATGATGGAGAATTGATGATTTGAATTAGAGATTCAGAAGCAAGAATTCATGATAGGATAGGAGGAAGGAAGGATTGTTTTATGCTGTAAGTCTCAAAGCTTCAACTATTGTAATGATTTCACTATTTAATGATTAATATATAATTTGGGCATTGCTGTTCACTCTTTTCCTTTTGAAGTAATCCAGCAGCGTCCGCTGGTGGCTAAGGGCCCAGCCTCTGGTGGAGTACGCTGCTGTTGTTGTGTATCATATCTTTACACTTGTTTTTGTCTCATTATAACTTGATTTATGCGTGGTTTGCTTATCTTTATTACTCGATAATCTGATATACCTTTTATACGCTATGCTATGCTCTGTTACGATTAATGCATTAATGGTTTTTCTCAGGAAATCTGTGTAATGACTCTGCATTGTATAATTGAATCTTTTCAGAGTTGATCGCATGCTTTTAGTCTCAACAAGTTATTTCTGTTACAGAGCGTCTGTATTGAATATTACTGTCATTTGATTCATTTGAAATCCTGATTATTGGAATCTGAAAGTAATGTTATTCTATTTGGAAACATAGCCGTATCATCCTTAATTGTCAGATTACTATATTAGTGTGAGGTGTGCATATATGATCGATTATTTCCGTTCCATAATTCATCAATGAGTGTTGTTCCATAAAGTATATTCCATCCAGTCTGCTTTAAGAGAGAAGAGTGTTATTTCATAGCAGAGTGTGAGTAAGTTGGTTTTGACTCGCGAGATTTAGTTCTTTTGATTTCTGTTTCATTTACTGTTGTTCTATTTATTGTTGTTCCATTTCCTTTTTTGTTCCATTTTACTTTCTGCCATTCCTTTTACTTGTATTTGCTGCTTTCGTGTGAGAGAAGGTCTAAGGCTTTAGTGAGCCTCAGCAGTGGCTGCCTAGCTCCCAGACCTATGGTCCATGCTCTAATTTCCTTTCCATCAGTTTCTAGAGGGATGGGTTATCGCTTCTGCACCCTTGAATGATAAGCTGCCTTGTGTGATTTTATCCTTTGAAGCAATTTAGTCAAAGTTTAGCATCCGTCTACCCTTGTATTTTCTGAACGCTATACTGCAAATCATTACTCTTGAGTAAATAGCCACCTCAGACTGAGTACACTCTTGAAATAAAAAGTCATCCTTGGGTTGACAACTAATGTGAGGTAATTAGGAGTTTAAAAGACAGTTTTATCGCTCCACAGGTCAGTAATAGTAGAAACGGATTTTTTTTTTTTTTGATATCAGGAACATACATCACATTATGGATCTGTTGCTCTTGTCCATTAGGCAAATTCACACCTATTACTCCATAACCTTGAACTTTAAGTGATCTGTTATCTCCTAGGCAAACATATGTTCCATCAATGTTTCCATGATATTCATAAACCACTCCTTATTACAAGACATATGGAGTGATGCCCCAGAATCAATGAACCAAGCATTCTTATCATCATTTTCACAGATAATGCAGCATCAGAAACAAACAATTTAAGATTTTTAAATCCATCACTGATTGAGGTATCTTTGTCCACAAAATTTCCAATATGCCTTATGTTTCTTTGCCTAGACTCATTATATTTCCTTTTATAACAATCTTTAGAATGATGCCCAGGTTTACCACAATAATAACACTCATCGTTTCTCTTTGGAAATTTAGACTGTATCATACCCTTTTGTTTTGCTTGAAACTTGCCTCCTTTGTTCTTGTCCCATGACTTGCCTCTATATGGATATTTGCCCTTAGCCACCAATGCCAAATCTGAACTTCTAGAGCCCAAATTAAAGTTCTTCATCCTCTCATCCTCCTGTAGAAAAATTCATGTCAATTCATCAAATGGAGGGGGTTTTTCTCTAGTTGCAAGACTTGAAACAAAAATCTGATAATCTTGCACTAAGCCATTTAATATGATGGTGACTAAGTCAGTATTAGACACCTTTTCACCAATATCTCCTGACTTATCACTTAAATCTTTGACATGAGACATGAAATTGCTTATACTTTCATTTGCTTCCATTTTTAGAGATAAAAGCTTAGTCTTCAAAAACAAGATTCAGTTTGTATTTTTTGTTTCATACAAACCCTTCAATGTATCCCATGTTTCTTTTGATGTCTTGCAATCTCTGATATGAGGAATAATGTTCTCCTTTACGGACATACGCAGCAACACATTTGATTTTGTCTCCCTTCTCTCCTAATCTGGAATAGAACCTGCAACAGTGGGTTTGGGCTCATCCCCACTCATAATGGACCACAAACTATTTCCTTCTAAAATAGTCATTAACTTAAATTTCCAATTCACATAATTTTCTCCATCAAGTTTGGTAGATTCATTCATATAATTATCAAGCAACAAATTTTCCATGATGAGAAGCTTTCTCCAATTACCAATATTCCAATATTAGAGAGGGCAAACTCAGACACATAACACAGAAACCACAACTTGCAACTTCACAACTTCAATATTTCCTTAATAATAACAACCCTCCTATTTTTTTAATATCACCAGTAATAACACTTTTCCTCTCCCTTTTTTCTATCACTAAATCATTAGAGAAACATATACTCATTCAACGTCAAGACTACCAAAACCAACAGCCAAACCACATTTTATAGGTAGCATCATTCATAATGCAAGGTTTTTAGTAATTAGCACTTCAAAGGAGAAACCTTCTAAATTGCAACCTGTTATAGGTGCTTCTCGAAGCCCTTCAGCACCAATACACTCTAATAAGAATAGGACGGGTTTAAAATGGTTTAAATAATCCACAAAACAACAAGTCAATACATGAGAATCGTAAATATTTGATGAACATTTACAGCAACTCAATACACGAGAATAGTATCGACTACACATCGAGTAACTTCATAGAAACACCTAATCTTCCAATCTCATCACAACTTGCTCAACATATCATTTTCAGAAAATCAAACCAAACACGAAGAGGGAGTTAACATCCATCTTAATATCCCTTAATTGACCAGACTACTTACACACTCGCAAGCAATCATTACACAAAACAAGAGTTTCAAATCCGCTAGCCTTGGTTCCCTCCGAAACAGCATGCTTCGCAAGCTTCTCCACGCTCACCGCAGCAACCTTTCAGATCGTTCTCTTCACTACAACTGCTCCTGCAACCTCCACCGCAACACACAGCTGAGCCTTCCTTTGCACTGCTCCTCTGCAAAACTTCTCAGCACACATCTCACAACTCCTCTGTAACACACAGCTCACTTTACATCGATATCTCACCCACTCTGATCGCTCGACTTGGGCTCTCACACTCAGCCCTCAACCTCACTCTAATACCATGTAAAGAGCAGAGGCACACAGCGCTTTAACTCAACACACAAACACTGAACACAAGAACTTGCCTCTATTCATCAATTAATAGATATATATACAAGATGGAGAAGTTTTTGGAGATGGGTTCAGTCGGTGGCTTCTTGGAGAAGCTTCCTCCATTGTCAATGTATCTACCGAATTCTAGAACTGCATTAAATACAATGGTTGATTTCTAGATCCAACATTAAATCATTGTTTAATATTGGTGACAAGTTGTTGGAATTACATCTGGTTTCCAACACCAGTATCCTATGAACTAGAGGCAAAGAAGTTGAGTTGATCAGTTATTGTGGTTTCACCTTTATGAGTTAAAGTGATCATATGAAAGTATGTTGAAACCACAGTAGCCATAGCATAAACCCACGGTCTCCCTAGTAAAATGTTGTAGTCAAGGGGTCTGTCAATGACCTCAACTTCAAAAGTTATAGTTTTGCCCCTGTAGTTCTATCTACAGGTTACTTAAAATTTGACAAGGTGTATAAGTATGACCGTCAAAATATTTTAACGTTGTAGGTGATCATGACAAAGGCGATGAGCCAAGTGTTTTCCAGCAATTCATTTACATGATACAAGTAGATGCACCCTCGACAATAATGGTTCAATGAACAAGTTTATTCAAAGCCTTTACTTGGATCAAAAATCCTAATTGAGCTGGTAATTGTGTCGTATATCCCGCATGGTTAAAAAACACAAGATTGGAATTCATTGGATCAATTCCACCAATTGCTGAGAATAAAGCTTGCTTTTGGGAGGGACAGTTTTGAAGCACCTCAAGCATCAACATAGCAGAAGGTGACTGAGTCAAATCTTCTACTATGTTGTAATTTTGGACTGCTCGAGCTCAAGGGTTGAATGTAGATTTATGTACAACTCCTTTAGGTGAATTTATTGTTAACTCTGGTGCATTAGGCGGTGGAATGGAATTGGGTGAAGTTGAAGTTGAAGTATTCGATTGATTTGTAGCCTGATTATTCGACGAAAATGAAGGATTTCCATAATCTTTACTTCATGTAGTCACCAAAACATCAATTTTAGGCTTAGTGGAAGATAGCATAAGCACTTGTGAAGTGGAAGCATGATCTGTAGCAACCAAATGAGTCTCTGGATTTGGAAAAGGGTTTGTCAACATAGCAGATGCACTAGAAGTCTTAAGAAGTTTTGAGACTTTAGAGAGGTGAGGATAGTCTCACATAAAATGCTCCTCATTACAGATTAAACATGGATAACGATGTTTCCTAGCTAGAGAAGAGGAATCAGATGATTTATTTTGAGGGGAAGGATTTTGTTTCTTTTTAGATTTCCCATTCTTCTTGCTTCCAGGTTGCTTTTCATTTTTACCTTTGTCAGATGACACGAAATTTACTTTAGAAGCAGGAGTATTATCAGATGCACTAGAAGTTTGATTGGAAATACCAAGTGTTTGACCAGATGGTCTACATGTTGTTTGGGTGCTTGAAGAACCAATCACACTATCACCAGCATGAGAGTCCTTACTATATGGAGGTGGTGGAATAGTAAAAGCTCCTCTGGGTGCATTTGGGATTTTATCATAGAGCATGCCAAAATCGGTGTAAATCAAGTCTAAGTATTGGGCACGAGAAATTACTTGCTCTTCAGTGACAACTCCTCCTTTAGCCACATCCTCGATGATACATGGAAACAAGGATTTGATAAACCACTCAGCTAAAAGCTGATCAAGAACATAAGTTTTGACCATTCGACGATGATGATGCGACTCATGAATATGATAAAAAATGTGAGTAGCAGTGGTTTGCTTAAATTTGTTCAATAGTTCCGTTCCAGTTTCATATCTAATGGATAACTAGAAGTGGGTTAAAAATGTGGTGGCTAAGGATGTAAAGTTGTCAAATGAAGCTTGTGGTAATTCAATATACCGTTTTGTAGTCAGACTAGTAAGTGTTCCCTAGAAAAGACGTAGTCTAACTGAATCATCATTCACGGAGTTGGATGAACACCATAAATGAAAAGTCATAACATGTTTGGATGGATCTTCTCCAAGGTTTCCATTTAACTTAGGAATATCAAAAGGCAATTTATGAGGAATCACTACCCAGCAAGGTGCATAAATAATTGGATCATTGGTAAGCCAATTTAAATCTGGTAATTCAAGTTTTGTGACAAAAGGAAACTATTAGTTCAGGTCAGGTTGAGCATAACTAGGGTAAGATGGAATTGCCCGGGCAATAGGGCTTTGCATACTAGCATAAGGAATCTACTACTGGTAGCCTTGATAGGGGTAAGTTTGCTGAGAAAATATGGTATAAGGTGATTATTGGGCACCAAGATAAATTTGCTATTGACGAAACCCAACATACGCATGTTGACCAAGACCTGGGTAAACTTGTTATTAACCAAACCCAACATAGGCTTGTTGACCAAGTCCAGTATAAGTTTGGTATTGTTGGAATTATAGTTGTTGATATTGTGGCTGCCATGGTTGTTGATGTAACGGTTGTTTCCCACCAATGTAAGCTTGACCATGTTGTGAATAAATTAAACGAGTATAACTCTGATTGATTCCAGTAAATGGTAAACTAGCCTAAGGTTGTTGGATTCTAGGCACAAATGGTTATTGTAAATTTGCCTGAGAATACTGAGCCTGTAAACCTAAAACTTGAGGGTTAGAGGTTGAAGGACCAGCTTGCAAAGGTTGAGATACAATTAACTGAGCTTGCGACTGTGGTAAATTCATAATGATAGGCATAGTAGGTATGGATGGAATAGGTTGCATTGGTTTTAATGGACACATAAGCCTTGGTTGAAAATACATTGTAGGCTTCCACTGACAAACAGTCATTTCGGGCTGACCTAAAAACAACGTATACTGACCTATAGTTGTCCCCTAGAAAATGGAGGATAAGGATATTGGGAATATTTTTCTCCATAAGGAGGTAATCCAGTGTAAAGTGGATACATTGGATGGTAACCGGATGGACCAGCTTGATATTGACTCGATGGATCAAACTGTTCAGTATCCGTAAGTGAAGAACCAGGTAAAATTCCAGTGGATGACATGGGTGAAGACCATGGACTAGAAGCAACACTTGAGTGAGTTCCAGATAAAGATTGGTAACCTGATGGGACAGATAGAACACCATACAAATGTGACTCAGGTGCTATGGTAAACATCGAAGAAGTAGTGACAGTAGATTCTGCCATAGCTATAACAGATGGTACAGTCTAGGATGTTGATTCAGCCATAGTCAAATGATCCAATAAATTTCCTAATGAATCAATGAGAGTTTGAAAGTAAAAATGATCAAAAGGAGCAGCAAAATGAGGAGTATGAGGATAAAGATAAAGTCCAGGTCCAAAACGAGTTGGAGTTCTGGGTGTTTCTTCTTCAAATTCCTCTTCAATAAAAATCAAACCAGGTGGAATGATTTCACCATTAGGTCCATAATAGATTTTTGGTGTTTGACTCTGCGGTAAAGGGGAAGTCTCAATAGTTACAGATGTATGAGAATAAACCGGTCGATCATCTTCTGGTATGAGAACAACTTCTGATTGTTCAACTTCAAGATCCAAGTGTTCTAGTAAAAGATCAACATGTTCAGGATGAGCTTCTTAAACAACTTTTGGTTGAACTGTGAAAGGTTCAGCATCAACTTCTAGTTGAATAGATTCAAGTTTAGAAGTAATTTCTTGTTGAACAACTTTGGGTTGAGAATCATCTTCTTGTTGGACAATTTCAGTTATCGTTTCACTAAGTTCACTTTTAGTGTACTCAGGTAATTGTAAAGGTTCCACTTTAGTAGCAGATGTACCAGTAATTGTAGGAGTAACTAGGGTCGCAATACTTACCAATATAGGTGACTTTGGTAATTTAGATGAAGAACCAGAAGTTTGTGATGTACTGGACTTAGTTAAACAAGATTTATTTTGCCAGCTAGGTGTAGCTTTAGGGGGTAAAGCCAATGTATTCGCTGTCCTCTGCGAACAATGGGGTAAAGGTTGATGTTCCTCCACGATTGATGATTGATGTTATTACAAAAAGAAATGAAAAAAAATATGGTAATCTAGGAAAAAGGATTACCAAGCAATTGTGAACTACAATATACTGCCTCAGTAAACCAAGGACGTAACATATGTGTAGGTAATCACCACAAATGTTGTGTTTAGTGTGTCACAGTGTACAAGGTGGCTGACTCGGTTACCTAAGGATGGATAGAAACCTAATGTAGTCCTCCCATATATACTCGAAAGTATGTGGAGGCCCAATCCGTGTTAGCGGTGTCTAATGCGAAACAGCACAGTGAGAGCATTCATTTATACTTTTCGTACTATAACACCACCCTATATACCCCAAGGTACATGGATGAGGTACGATATACTTGCATACATGGAATGAGGTATCACACTCGGAATGTAGCATAAAAAATTAATGACAGTTGTTATGTTTTATGACATTGGAACACGTCTCTAGCCTAGAACCTCTAAATGATATGCATTAAGTTACAATTCTCCATTAGGTTAATTGAGATAACTTTTAAGTTGATCATGTTTAGGAGTTTTTCTTTCAGGTTCACCACGTGATGTCTTTGAAATTTCTAGAATGCAACTATGATGTGAAACATTCTTTTCATTTTTTTTGAACAATGAAAACCTTAACTACAAGGGATAGAGCAATCAAAATGTTTAATCAAAGAGCATAGAGCACATCTAATGCAACTTTTCCAATACTATTCCTAAAAGCACACACAAACCTCTAAATGCATAATTCAAGTTTTTATTTTCATTTCCCTTAATGGTTAGATGAACAAAAGGAAACTAGATGCACAAACAATCAATCAATACTTTCCGCAAGAAATGAAGACTTTATGACAGTTTCATTTCCAAAGAAATGAAGACTTACGACACTTCCTTTTCAGAAACGACTAATTGGCTATAAGCTACCTTTGAAAATGGATTGATAATGATAGAGAAATCATCTAAGAAACACTAAATAATCAAGGCCAAAGTACGTCTAGGAGGAGAAATACAAATTGATTCCAAAACCATTGAAAACATTGATCTTTCAGCAAACAACATCAGAAGTAACTTTGGAAAAATCAAATCAAAGGTGGCTTTTTTAGCCTAAGAGGGATCAACACAGGCTAGAGTGGGAGACAGTGTGCTTCAGTACACAATCTCTAAGCTAAGACTACTTTGAATTGCATTGTGTCAAGACCAACACTGGGTTGGTGCCAGAGAGTCAAATCAAGAGACATTTAAGCACATAAAGGTCAATAAAGTCAAGCAAAGTCTACTAGGATGTAACATGATGAGGATAAGAAACTAGGAATGATAATCATTCCCTAGTATGGTTGCCAATTTGTTATATGGAATTTGCATCTACGGATAAACACATTTTCCCTAGGTGGGTAGCTACACCTAGAACAACAGAAAGAAAGTAGTTTAAATTTTTCCTATTGTAGATTGATGAGATGAAGGAACTTAGTTGTAGTATTTCACTTCCTTAATCCCCTTTGAATTGCTCTCATAGCTCCCACTTGAACTAAATCCGCTCAATTGGTACCTGTGTCAATAGAAATAGAAACAACAAAAATCAAAGAATACATGATCTATCTACTATAAACCAATGGAATTGAAGACATTCAAACACATAATCATCATAGATATGAACAAGAATATGAAAAAAGGAATAAACAATTTATTAATGTAGAAGGATGAGTTTCACCCAATACAGTTCGATCATATGCCACTCCTCAAGATTCAGTCCAACCCTCGTCACACCAAAATCACACCAATCCAGCAATAGGACATTACTTTATATGAACTCAAATCTCAAACCAACAGTATTTCCTTACAAACTTTAGACTCTAGCCCCCTGATCACTATGATGAGTTCTCAATTTATAGGGAAATGGAGGTAGCTTTTTCATAAATGAGGGTATTGAATGGCCTTCCAAACTTGGAGTTAGTTTCCATGGAGCAATGAATGAGAGGATAGGAGGTTAATTGATCCTTAGCCTATCCAATTTCGAGCTCATAGGAGATAAGAGATGGGATCCTTCTAGAATTATCTAGAGTCAAGGAGTATTCCCAGAACCCTATGCAAATTCCGCTCAATCTTGCCCAGTGCAGGTCGAAGAGGGCCTAAGTGCACTGTAGTGTAGGCCTGAATGGGCCTGCCTGCTCTACAACGCAGTTACCATGACCAAGGCTACACTGGTGTCCTAAGGAGGCATTTTAGTAAGGCTTCAGGCTAGGAAACTTTCGGGTGGAAGCATTCAATGAGATGACTTGTCTAGGGAAAGTAACAACTGAATTAGGGTTTGATGAGCCATAATTATACTGATCTGAATTTCAGGACTGATGTGCCCAAATAGACCTATAACACTACGCCTACGGTACCCATGGCGCCAAAGTCTTCTAGGACAAAATAGACCATGACAAAAGACAAGCAACCTACAATGAAATAGAAGCAACTCGTAGCGAAGGAAAAGTAGAAAAAGTTGGTACCGATGCATGCATCCCCTAGGAAGCATACTGAAATGTAGAAGCAAAAGAAAGATAAGCAATCGAAGAAAGTAGTGGACCTGGAGAGGGAAGAAGCCCAGGGAACAGAGGATATTGATGTTGAAGGAGAAAAACACATAACAAGGCTACGCAAGTATATCCCTCTATAGAAGGGACAAGAAAAGGCCATGAAGGAACCAGATGCCCAAAAGTTCATAGTATCCATGCCCCTTCTACTTGAGGAGGTCCCTTTTGAAGGCCCACAACTCGCAAGGATCCTGCTGCTGAAAATGGAGGATTGGTACCTTGTTGACCATGCTAAGTTTCCACACTTAGAGATGGACAAGTATATGGAGAGGGTCTATTATGCAGAAATAGGTGTTACAACATTGGAAATGGAGGAATGGGTCCACGGTGTCAAGCACTCAGGGTTACTCAATCTGTTGTGGGTGCCACAATATCAGCGTATCCCCATTAATACGATATGTGTGTGCCAGCTTCTCACATTGGTGCATGATGGATGTTTATGGCTAGGAGGGCCTATCCCAATTATAAACATGCTCATTCACAGAATCACACACCTACCCTATAAAGGTGTGAACCTGGCTAAGGTGTCTGGCAAAAAGATTGGGGAGAAAGACCTTGACAAAAGGATGAAGAGGGATAACAACCTCCTTAAGGAATCGAGAGGGTATTCTATTATTTCCATAACAGACCTAGTAGTTCAATTGGCTGCCCAGATTTTAATAGCAAGGATGATGAGAAAATGTCGCATGTATGAAGTTCCAGCACCTATAGTTTCCCTTATTGCATAGTGTGTGAAAGGCATCCAGTTTAATTAGGAAAGATACCTCTGTTAAGAGTTCCTAATGAATTTTCGAGAGGCCCAGGATGAAACCAAGTCATTTCACTACGCTTGGTTATTGCTGTCAATTGTGCTCGTTGCATGGAAATTGTGGAGGATAGCCAAGTTCTTCTGCTTGAGGGAAGATTTCCTGAGGTAGCGCAATTCACTTCCTTATGGTCTATAAAGGATGTTGTGCAGATCATAGAAATGAAGATATTCTAGGTTCTTATCGAAATGGATCTATGCATGGGCATCAATCACCATCCAAGGTTGTCCCCAACTTTTCTCATGCAATTGTTAGTCTACACGGCATTCAAGGCTAATGTCCATAGTCTATATCCAAGTGCAGAAGGATCTAGAGCAAAAATGGAACCAATTGCCATATTTGGTGTCAGAACTGGATGTGTAAGAGATTGTATTGAAATGGCCCATAAAGTGGTGGATTAGACTTAGCTGCTGGACCAAGCACGAGTGTGGAAAGTTTTGCTACATAGAAATGTAAGGAGGCCACTAAGAAGGTTGCACGTACCCTGACAGAACATAAAAAGAAGGAAGCCGCATAAAAGAATCGTGTGGAGCAAGAATGCACTACTAAGGAGCAGGTGGAAGAAGAATAATGCAAGTCATAGAAAGGTGACAACTCACCTTCACCAGAGACAAAGGAAGAGGAGCTTTCGGGACAAGGTAGTGAAGGCGATGAGGGGCAGAGCACCCCATTTATTTTGAAAATATGTGGCAAGGAGTAGATAGGTGGAACACAGAAGAAGCATAAATCTGATAGAACCCCGGTTGATCCCATGGTACTAATAGAGGGCGATCTCAATGAGATCAGTGATACAATTCGAGACACCACCATAGAAGTGCTGCAATAATTCAAGCAACACTATATGCAAACATTGGGGGGAGTTTAGAAGGATCTACAAGAATTGTAGCTCGAAGATACTAGAATCCATGAAGATTTTGGGAATACGAGCGATGCACAATCTAGTCTGGCAAGAGGGAAGGATACAGTCACAGAGATGGCCTAGCCGTAGGATGTGAGAGTCTTCCCTTTACATGAAGGGTCATTCCATGCCAAAATAGATGAACAACATGCACCACTTGAAAAAGTCATGAACATGGGTCTGAACCTTGCTGCGTTATCCCTTGAATATCTACATGCATTACTACAGGGAGTTACAGAAGAGCTCAATATCAGAGAGAAGCGGGCACTCTCTGCTGTCATTGAAATTAAAGTCAATAATCAACAACAGTTAGATAAAAAGATGTAGGCTGTGAAGGAAAAGAAGGTGCTATAGGTGCATAGTTCGTGTCTGGAGTCAATAGTAGTGGAGGCATGCACAACCAAAAGCCAAAATCATAAAAATAGCCATTGGTGTATGTGAGGATAAAGAAGAAGTTGGACGAGTCACATTTGAGCTCAACATGAAGATTACAAAGCTACAGTTAAAGTTGCAGCCCACAACTCTGCTTGAGATGTGGGAGTAGCACATAGTTGCAATAAAGGAAGGCATGGCTACCTTAGATGCCATAGTCACTGAATGTTCAACCCTATTCAAGTAGGCTATGGAGCTAGTGAACAATCTGCAGGAGGATCCAAACCTATAGATGTTGAACATAGAGGTAAGGGAGCTACAATGCCAATATGATGAGGTCTAAGCGACTGCATGCTCCTTAGCACCAGTACAGTGCCTTGCCAAGGTACAAGAATGAAAACTGCTGCTAGCACAGGTGGAGGAAGCACAAAACAAGGAGGCCTTGCTAAAGGCTAGGTTGTAACCTTGGTTGGAGGAGGCTTATCAAGTCACAACTACCATTTAGGATAAGCTTAAAGGACTACAACAAAAACAACAAAATTTGGGGTTAGCCGTAGAAGGACTAGTCACGGAAAAATTGGTGGAGGATGTTCAACGGGTAGCAATGCAGAGCATTTCCGAAGTTGTAGTAGTCTAGGTGGAGTTGGGGGATCTTCACAGTAAGATCACAGCACCACCAGAGTGACTCAAGGGTGAGTCACAATTTTTGTGTTAGGGACCTATTGGGATGGGTTCCCCTGGGTTAGTTTTGGGGTTAAGATAACCCAAGTTTTGGTACAGTTTTTGTAAATAATGTAAAGTATCCATGATTTGTGGATCCAAAGCACATAGATGAATAGGAGTCAAAGGGATTTAGACCCCTTGTTTTATGTAAAGTTGAGTTAATTTTGAGATTCACCCATGGTACGCGGACCATGGCATTCTATGAAAAAGGGTATAAATAGGTGTGTCTTAGAGAGTCTAAGGCATTAAGAAGTAGTATGATGAAATGATAGCAAGAAGAAATGGAAAAAATATAAGAAGAAAGGATCTGCAACTGAGTGCATAGAGGCCTAGGTAGAGTCCACAGTTGAGTGCACAGACCCCTGCAGCTGAGTGTGCAGGGTAGTTTTGAGTCTGTAACCTTGAATTGATGATCAATAAAGATAGTTTCCGAAGAATTCCTAAGTATTTTTATTTATCTTTGTTAATGTTATATGTTGTTGATGAACGACTTGTTTTATGAGATATTGATTGAATGTTACGTGATTCTCTTGAATAAGTCTTAATAATGTATGCAATGAATGTTTAAGTATTTTCGTGAAGACTCCAACGAATTCTTTGATGTTTGTTTATAACTTAAGTAAATCTATGTGAACACTAGTTTACGACTGCTCTCTAATGCGTGTAAGTCAATAAATTGACTATTAAAGGTTTACAAGGATTGATCGTAGACCTTTGCGAAGGTTTGAAGGCTACTATAATAGAGTTGCAGCAACGTACCCTAACAGTGTATCGATGCGTGTGAAGGTAGATCTAAGGCACTAGAATACATCACACTAGTGTCTGGATGTGGAAGCTTCGTTCTTGCATCACCCCATACTTCTTCGGGTGAGATTGCATCCTGCATTACACAGGTTGTTGCTGAAAGGGCTAGTAGTGTAGGGTTTTATTGGTTGGCGCAGCTAACACTGAACTTGGGTCAGGACCCCCTAAGCCAAAAGTGGATAAGCAATGAGCTGATTACGAAACACTGAAATTCCGAAATGAGAAATCATGAAATTGAAAAATTGCAAAATGAAAGAAGTCGATAAGCTGAAACGCGAAATTTCAAACCAATATCGCAATTCATCAAGAGACAATATCGCATTCCATCAATTGAACGATACTGATATCGCGTTCTATTAAACTATGATATTTTGCTAATATTGATCCCGCACCTATATACTTTCCGGAAATCACAGATCACTGAGCTATGTAATGTCACCTAATACCAATCATTGATAAAATATTTTCCAATATGATAACAAGTGCCAGTATCACGTGAAAAAATGTTTGGAAATTAAATGGCCACTCTACATAGTTCTAATTTTGAGGTTTTATGTTGATTGGTAATAATTTCTAGTTAATGTGAAAGGATTTCCATATAACTCACATTGAATTGATATGGCGATTTTCATCCTTTGAAGCTCTTGTTGCTTATCTTGTTTTGTTTCTTTACAAGTAAATTCTAGTAAAGAGAAGTTAAAGGACATGTCAAGAATAATCAAGGCAAGGAGAAATTTCATAATACATAAAGAACCAGTCTTGCCACCAGAAGAAGTTTTTGAGATGTCTCCACTTTTCACATATACTACATGCATTCTAGATGCAGGTTTCGCCTCCTCGGAGGTGCTATATAAACTATTCAAGCATGAAAATCTAAGGATAATTGTGAAGAAGACTACTACCGCTCATGATTCTCCTCCAAACAACGACAATGCATGGAATGATGTGGTCAATTCATTTCTTCATAGAATTTCTACCCATCCTAAAATTCTACCATATACATATATGATGAGATGGGTTGTTGACCAGCTTGACATTAGAGACATAACATTTATAAAGTCGAGGAAGAAAATTATTGCATCTTTCAAATCTAAGGATTTAAGGAGAATTTATCATCTACCTCCACATAAAAAGTGGTATGATACGCAATTCGTCCAGAAATTCATGCAAGTGTATCTGAACCCTGCAAGGGACCCGAAGAAACACAACCAAGAGGACATGGGTATGTATTCATTAGCCTCCATTGTTGGCCCTTTCTCTCATATTTATATTATGTTATGTCACCTCTATGGATATCCAAATACACATAAATTCTCTAAAGAATGGGTTCCATTGTCAGAAGCCTATGCTAATGGTTATATCATGGCTTGGGTGACTATATTATCCAACAATTTGACCACCCAAACCCTCAATTATAGACAAAAGCGCAATGTTTGTGAAAAAATGACTCCTCCTTTATTTATGAGTGTCTATGTCATGGACATAATTTGTTTTTCTTATGATTTTCAATCTATTGGATGGAAATGGACAGACCAATTTCCTAGCCATATATCTGTTTACTTTGATATCCATTGGGAATCGAAATACCATGCTCACTTTTACAAATTCCGTCATGAGTTCATGCTCCCTATCCACTAAGAAGTCTTTGATAGAAAATACACTAGACTTATTGTAGAAGCCAATAAAGACCTAAAACCTATAGGAAAGTGGTTTGGGGAAGAGTCATTTACCTACATTTGGATTTTTGGTAGCCTTGCCCATCCTCATGTTTTCCCCTTTTTGTCCCAAATAAGTTGTTGTCTAAGGAAGTCGCTTATCAAATAGTTGGTAAGGGCTCAACTAAAGTACTTAAAGATGCCAAGAAATTCACCTCGCCATGTTTTTCTATTCCTTGTGGTACCTATACCTTAGAAAATTTCAATCATTCCTCAATTGAAATTGAACAATAAAGAGCCTTTCATATTCAAACCATACTAAGTAGACCATATTACCCACATGGTGTAGTGAAAGACGTTAGAAAATAGTCCAAGGTCAAACTGTTTTCAAACGAGGATGACAAGTTTGATGATTTGTTTGAAATGGTTCTAGAATATTATATGGTAGAGAAATTAGCAACAAACACTCAAAGTCCCGATGAATTGATTAGATTCAATCAATATCATTAATGAAGAATAGTCCATTTGCTTGAATCCATGTTAAAGTAATTTCGTCAGAATTGAGAAAATTTAGATGCATTAGCTTCCTCCTCAAAATCTCCAATTATTTCCCAAGTCTCGGAAACAACTACTATAACTATTCAGAAAACAAGAGAAATCAAAGAGGAGAACAAATTGGATGAAGTATTAGAGTGCTTCAACCTTTTTTTTGACAACATAAGAATCTTGGGTTATAGATGTCTCAACCGATATACAAGTAGAGAAAGTTATAGTCAGTAGAGTGGCAAAGCAGGTTCCATAGACTATAGGGGCAACCTTGTTTACTATTGAGGCTTCCCAAGGGGATACTATTCCTAACAATCCTTAAAAAAATATTAATGCTGAGATTGTCAATCAATAAATTGTTGCTGATGATATGAATATAATTCATGCATTTCCTACTACCAAGATAGTCCTCAAGATTAAAGAAATCCCTCCTTTGGACATATTTTACATTCCAAATCATAAAGAAATAATGAGCAGGTCCATAAAGAAAAGAAAGTTAGAATAGTCGCAAGCGCTAGTTACAAATGAGAGTCCTTTGCAAGTTCTTTTGAAAGGAACTCAAACAATGCCGAATGAGCAATTGAAAATATTATCTCAGTTCATAGGAGCTTGTGCTAGTGCTACCATTGACAAGGCTACAGAAATACAATTGCTAATGAAGGAAAATGATCAAAGGATTGTCCAATTGGAACAAAATTTTCAGATAGAAAACCAAGCGATTGAGCAACAATGGCAAGCAAATCTTATTGAGATGAAAAAAAGATTTAATGATTTAAAGATACAATTTGAAGTTGAAGTGAAGGATAAGGATGAATAGGTATTGCACTTGCAACAAAGGATAACCCAACTGAGAGGAAATCCATATATAAATCAAGTTTGTAAGGAAGCATCAAAATCAAACATACTCTTAACAAAGCAATAGACTATATTCTGTCACAAGTTGGCCTTAATTCATGACTTTTAAAAGACCAATGATTCTTTAGTAAATCAACTGTCTGAGTTGAGGACATTTTATGAGGATATCGATGAGAAAATCTCTAAGTATATAGATTGGCAAGGTAGTGCTCAGGGAAGTTAAACTGATCTTCCTCAAATTGAAGAATCATAGAAAGATATCAACTTTGGTGACTGGGATATCAAAATAAAACGTACAGAAATGGCTATTATCAAAGCGAGAAATATTGCCTCAAATTTCACCGAATACATCACAAATACATTATTACAAGCCAATCTAATTCAGGAATGACCAAAGGACACCTTCCAAGATGTCAAAGCTTTGAAAAAATATTGGTAAGAAACATCCAAAAAGAAGGTTCAAGACATTTAGAGTTTATCGCAAGTGAACCTTGAAAGTTATTAGCATTTTTTGGTAAAGCTTCATAGTCAATGGCTCATGTTGAGGTGTCTCTCAAATGCAACAATATAGTTTCTTCTAGCACTTAATGATGCAGTGTTTACGAGACACATGTGCATGTAGCCAATACATCCTCCTCAGTGGAAGCCACTCACAGAAATATACAATGTCAGAGAGAAGATGAAGAATCAATCTGAAGCACAGGCATGAGTGCTTGTTGAAACAAATCACAAATTTAGATGTCGTTTATCTTAGCTTAGTTCGTTAAAGAATTTTTGAAGAATTTTATTTTAGTTTACTATTTTTGTAATATTAATAGGTTATTTAAACCCCTTTCATGCATTTATAAATGGGTCCATAATTTTGAGAAGACATCTTTAAACTTACACTATTGTTTGATCCAAAGTTATCTAATTAAGAAGTTGAGCCTAAAAGCTATCTTTTTCATAACCAAAGCAATAAAGCATTGAGTACTATTATCTTTGTGATGTCATTATTTATTGTTGATTTAGATAGTGAATCTCTTATGCGTTATTTTTGTTATATAAATGCTTTGAAAATAATCAGTCATTATCACTATTGATGTGCAAGATTGGATGATTTGTGATTATGTATGAGATAATGAGATCTTTCTATGTTGATTGAGTTTTAACCAACTAAATTAATTAACTATTTAATTTATTTATTTTATCATATATTCTTTCATATTTATTAAAGTATTGAATGATCTATATCATTATTTAGTTTGTGAAATCTTTCTTTGAATCACATGTGAATACGTACAAGCCCAGGAAATAAGTAGAGTAAGTTTATTCAGTAATTTTTCCATTAGCTATAAAATCATTTCATCAGTTTTCATTTTGTTACTATATTAAATCTCCTTAAAATGGGAAATTGGTCCCTTTATATCCAATCTAACTCGCCAATTTTAATGGAACAAAGTTGTTGTAAGATCTCGACTGGGCGGTGTTCCCCGATGTTGAGGCAGTCAAGTTCCATCCTTCAACATTTTTGGCACTATAATGAGGGCTCCCGACTATGAATGGAAATAAAGTCCTATCCCAAATCAAAAGGTCATCTAAAGAGTGATTCTCCCTCAAAGTCTCCCCTAACTTCCAGATCTCACTCGTAATCTCCAATCCCTAGACTAGAAGTTGTAACCAAATCTCCTAGTATAGACCTTAAGACAACCAACTGACCTCCTTTACAAGAGTTACATGAAGTTCAGAATTTAATTGGGAAATTAGAGGGAACCTTTATTTCCAAAGAAAAGACTCAACATTTTGAGTTCTTTTAAGGTAGCGTATCCTCATCTTTTCCCACTTCACATATTTTGACTCATTCTCAAAGTGACAAATTCAGAATAACTCCATTTGAGTTTCCCTTACCTTCTCACTGAAGAAGAACCCAAAAATCTAAAGTTCAATCATCCACTAGTGATATTTTATCTTCATATCCACCAAAAACATCTTTATTTCATTCCACCTCATTAGCTTCTTCTTATCCAACCAATCCATTCATCCCTATTGTTAATTTCCAATAAATAGGGGTTAGTTCAAGAATTACTAGCGCAACAACTACTTCTTCCCCACAGTTAGCCTCTTCTACCACTACCGCTTCTTCTTTTCAAATTCCCATAATTGCAAGTAGGCAACAAAACCCACTAGCAGCTAGAGCATGGACTAGTCTTGGAGTTGTTTAGATGGAAACATCTATCCATCCTCTACCTAAGCATCCTAAAACATAGCTACCAAAGTTCAATTCTGGAGATGGAATTCTTGCTAAAGACCATCTCCATAATTTCATTCTCGCCATTAATCTTAATGGAGTAGTAGAAGAATATTATGTAGTGGTATTATTCCCATATACCCTTGACGGATATGCAGGTTTGTGGTATTTATCATTACCACCATCATCTATCACTAGTTGGGATATACTTGAAGAACAATTTTTGACCAAGTTTGGTGATGATCGCATAACTGCTACTCTAATCAATGATCTATCCAATCTTAATGCTAACCCAAACGAAAAAATCAAAGATTTCAATTTTAGTTTTAATAAATTGTTAAATAAAATTCAAGATACCCCCAAACCTAGTGTTTATGTTCAAATTGAGCGGTATATTTCCACTTTTCCTTCTAATATCACAATTTTTGTATACATGGATAATAAAACCACTTTAGTTGATAATATGAAAGAGTCGATAGAAGTAGAAAATAGGATTCTTGCCTTAGAGAAGAAAACTAATTAAGAAGAGAGGAAATCTAAGAAAGTGACTTTTAAAGAGGGAAGAAAGAATAAAACTCCTAAAGATCCCTTTGATCTTGAAGGATTACAAAACGTCCCTAAATCTATGTCAAATGACATGGTAGATATCAAAAAATAGGTATCTAAGTCTTCTAAAAAACCTTTCCGATCTTTTAGGAGATCACAGACACCAAACCCTGAACCTCCTAATGTCATATCCAATGTTGAATCTGATCAAGAGGAGGAAGAGGAAGAAACAACATTATCTCCCAATGAATTCCAAGAATAAGAAGATCTAGTCAAAGAACATGGATTATGGGATTTCATCCTCACTACATCAGAAAATGAGGAAGAAGAAGAAGCCTTACCTATAGACAATAGAAGTAAAAAATCCATTGATTCACCTTCTTCAAGTGCAAAACAAATACCAGTTACTCCTGTCAATAAGGATGAAAGCACAACAAATAAATATCCTCCCAAATCTATTGAATCCATCCCATCCTCTTCCAATTCTCCTTCTACATCAAAAACTCTTATTGTTTCTGATAAAGATATAGAGTATTATATTGTGGAAGATATGAAGAAAGTGAAAGCCAGTATTTCCATGTATGTGGTAAGTAAACTTAAGAAGTAGAAAATGTTTTTGATAAAAGAATTAAATGTTGTCCTTACATCTCCTTTGCCAACCCCCAAAGCCTCATTAGCAAAAGGAAATCCTCAAGATGATACTCCTAAGAAGACTGATGCCTCAAATGAAATTCTAATTAGAGATCGATCCAATTCTCATACCCATCCTTTCTTATTGGCCTTTGATATTTTCAATAAAAATGTTCACAATTTCCTTATAGACTCAGGTGGTTCTCCAAATATAATTCCATATTCAATTTGTCTCAAACTGAACATAACACCTAAAAAATCTGCTGTGAAAATTGTGCAATTAGATAGAACCAAATTCAAGGTCTTATGAGAATTAAATTATGGTTTAATAATATTATCCTCAAATTCAAGGGTTTGTTAGATTATTGATGTATCTATTGCTAATATTCCTGAATTATATGGTTTTATCTTAAGCAGGGATTGGTACGAGAAATTACATGGTTATTTTGCCACAAATTCGTCACATATCTAGCTTCCTTACAACAGAAAACCAAATATGATTCAGATAGACAAAGAAAATAATATGAACCACTCAGTTACTAATTTGGATGAAGAGAACAAGCTTGTAGGTTTTACGTATAACATCATTGGAAATTATTCTTCGAAATCTTTCTTTGGAAGTTTTACAGCTCAGGAATCTCCTTTTTTAGAAAACTTTGTTTCTTCTCAAATTGAAAATTATTCGCAAATAGATTTGACTCGATGTATTAATATTGTATATACTATTGTAAATAAACATGAATCTTTATTTTGGATGCTTTATTTTGATGGTTCTAAATCTAGTGAAGGTGCGGGAACTAGATGTATATTAATAAGCCCTAATGGTGAAAAAATAATGCTACCATGTAGGATAGAATTTGAATGTACTAATAATATTGCAAAATATGAAGCATTAGTACAAGGATTGTATAAAGAGATAAACTTGGTCTTGAATATCTTCAAGTTTTTGGTGATTCTTAAATCATTATAAAACAAGTCAGAAACAATATTCATTGTGTTTCGAATCACCTTAGGCATTATCAATCCTTAATTCAAAATATTACCTCGCATTTTGTAGCATTCAATAATTCTCCAATACTAAGAATACAAAGCGCCAATGTTGATCATTTAGCCAAACATTTCATCCAAATTAATCTGTTCTGAAGATTTTAGTCCATATAGATTTTCTATAGAATTGATTTTTTTCCCATCCATTCCTGATAACGTCACCAATTGGAAAGTATTCAATGATGATAGAGATATCCTAGATTTTTTAGCATCCGAAGAATCTTGTCTTGACCAAGTAATTGATGAGGATGGACATGATTCTCAATTGAATACATCAAAAGAAAAAAATGCTCTGCAAAAACATGTGGTTAAGCTTGATGATCTTTATGATCTTAAAGACATATTTAAAAAGGTCAACAACTACAAACTTCAAAGTTCAACTTCGAGATTTGAATTATTTAACCTAGGATATGATACAAAGCCCCAAAATATTAACTTATGTCTTGGTCTCTTATCTGAAGAAAGAAATTTATTTATTCGTTTGTTACAAAAATATAAAGATATATTTTCTTGGAATTATCAAGATATGAAAACATATGATGCCTCCATCATTCAACACATCATCCCAATGGTACTAGATGTTAAACTCATTTAGCAAAAACCTAGGAAGATACATCTGAATTTGGAAACTCAGATTAAAAGCGATTTGAATAAACTTTTAAAAGTTAAAATCATCTTTCCAGTAATACATTCTAAATGGGTTTCCAATATTGTATCGGTTAGAAAGAAAAATGGTCATATTTTCATTTGTATTGATTTCAGGAATTTAAATAAGGCATGTCAAAAGGATAATTTTCCTCTCACCTCAATGGAACAAGTTCTGCAATCAGTTGTTGGTTCTGAATTAATGTCTTTTTTAGATGGATTTTCAAGATAAAATTACATCCTTGTTCATCCAGAAGACCGACTAAAAACTACATTCAGAATGAAGTGGGGAATATATTCATATGAGAAAATGTGTTTTGGATTAATGAATGTAGAAGCTACATTCCAAAGAGCTATGCATATTTCTTTCAAAGGATTGATTAATAAAACTGTTGTGGTATATCTTGATGATATTACCATATATTCAAAGAAGAGAAATAATCATTCACATTATTTAAAGTAGATCTTTGAAAGGTGCACAAGATATGGAATTTCTCTAAACCCCAAGAAATCATTTTTTTCTCGTAGTGAAGGTAAAGTCCTTGGTTTTATTGTATCCAAAACTGGAATGTGTATTGATATAGAAAGAATTAAAACCATTTCAGAAATTCCATTACCATATACAAAAAAATCAATGCAATCTTTCCTTGACCAAATCAATTTTGTTAAGATATTTGTCCCCAAATTTTCCCAAATTGTCCTACCATTACAAACAATGATAAAAAAAGATTTTGTTTTTAAATAGGGTGATCATGAAAGATAAATATTCAAAGAAATCAAACAAGTTGTTATCGGTGCTCCTTCTCTATCAACTCCAAATTGTTTTGATCAATTTATTTTGTATACTTTTGCCTTTGAGTCACCATATGCAGTGTTCTTGATGCAACCAAATGAACATAAAGTTGAAGCTCCTATTTATTTTTTCAACTGAAATTTTCAAGCAGCTGAATTAATTTATTCAGAAGTAGAAAAGAAAGCCTTTGTAGTTTATAAATCTATCAAATATTTTAGACGTTTTCTTCAAAAAACTCATGTTAAAGTTATTATTCCTTTCTCAGCAGTGAGGCAATTGCTTATTCAAAAAGAGTTAAGAGGAAAGAGAGATAATTGGCTTATTTCATTACAAGAATATGATCTAGAAATCAAACCCGTTAAACTTGTAAAAGGTCAAGGTTTTTGCAGGTTAGTCACAGGAATGAATGATACATCGATAAATGAAGTAACACGTAATATTAGACAAATCACAGAGGTACTCTCTGTTAGTACTCAGTCTCAATATGCTGACTTAATATTTTATTTAAAACATGGTTATGCTCCACTTGAACTAGGTGTTAAGAATAGGAGAGCCTTGAGATTGAAAGCCAAACAATATTAGCTCATCAACGATGTATTATTTAGAAAAAAATATGATTTTGTATTACGAATATGTTTGGAAAAAATTGAAGCATAAAATATCTTACAGGAACTAAATGATGGACCGACAGGTGGACATTATAGTGGAGATACAGAGGTTCACAAAATTTTGCATGATGGATATTACTAGCCAAATTTATTCGAAGATACCCACATGTATGTGAGAAGATGAAAAAATTGTCAAACTGCTTCAGGAAGACAAAGGAAACCTTCCATGCCCTTGCAACCAGTCAACATTGAACAAACTTTTGGGCAATGGGGACTGGACATAGTAGGTGAGATTGTTCCTCATTCTTCCAAACAACATAGGTATAGTTTGACTGCAACAGATTATTTTATGAAATGGGTAGAGGAAATACCTCTGAAGTTAGCCAATTTTGAGAGCATCATTGAATTCATTGATCAAATTATTATTACCAGTTTTGGTATCCTTCATGCTCTTATTTTTCACAATCCTTCTTACTTTTCTGGAAATACAATGACTAAATTTTCTTTAAAGAGAGGATTTAGACATAAGTATTCTACAAATTATTATCCTGGGGGAATGGCTTAGCAAAAGCCACTAATAAAAATATTATAAGGATCATCAAGCGAACTATCGATCAAAATCAAATGAATTGGTAGAAAACTTTATTATTTTCTTTATGGGATGATAGAGTAACCGAGAAAACATCAATAGGAACTTGTACTTTTCATTTGGTATATGGGAAAGAAGTCATCCTACCTCCAAATCTAGTTATCCCCTCATCAACCCTAGTTCAATTTATTGAATAACAACCTTCTTCTACTTTACAATTATGAATGTCTCAAATCCTTAAGTTGGAAGAAGAAAGAAATAAAGCTAAGCTAGTCCATGCTCATCATCAACAATTAGTCAACGCTTCATTTGATGTCAATTCAGTCAGAGATAAAAAAAAATTGAAATCAGAGACTTATCTTTGAAATGGGATAAAGTGCATGAGGACAAAGGAAAACATACAAAATTTCAAAAACGTTGGCTTTGTCCCTTCCAGATTTTTGAGAAGATAGCTCCATCAACTTTCATTTACAATATTTACAAGGAAAGAAGGTGATATATTGAACATGATGTAAATGAAGTACCATCAAGCTTACAAAAAAAAACAGAAAGGAAATTTTGTAAAAATTCCCACTGTAGATCAAAAAATTATGCAATATACTAAAACACAATACAAGATCTACTTCTACAACACTTTGCAGAAGCTTAATAAATTTGAGCACAATCAATGAGAACACATATAGTTGAGAATGAGAAGCAATCATGCATAACATAGAAGAAATAACCTAGGGAAAGCCTCAGCCTAAAACCCGAATATCTGTATTATTATACAAGTGGAAATATGTTTAGATTACAAAGAGAATCATCTCACAAGCTATCATGCTCTCTCTGAAATCCAACTGCTACTCATAGACAGTCAAAGGCTCTCACAACCTTGTCCTCTACCCTCCAGGCCTCCTATTTCCTTGTGCAGTTTTTCTTGGGGTCCAATTCTTCCACACATGTGAATCCCACCTCACACTGCTCACTTGGCCTAGTAGTAACTATGCAATCCCGAAGGAGATAAATCCTTCTGTATGGATGAGTTTCCTTTATAGGCAAAATCCATCCAATTGATAGTACATTGTCCCTCCTTTGATCTCAACTAGGTCTCTATCTGAACTAACATGCATGAGTTATTTATGAGAAAATATCTAGTTATCTAAAGTGCAACAGTTACATGCATGCGAGCATTAACTAACTAAACTTACATTAATTCAACAAACTACTTGAATTAATCTAATTTGACTTGAATCAGTTAACTAAGCCAACTAATTACAACTAAATATTACAACTCATCCTTATCTCTTTAACTGATGGATAAATTCCTTAATCAATGGAGAAACTGTTGCATGTCCCCACATAAACTTCATGTTTGATTTTCTACAACTAATTAACTCAAGATGAATTAATTAATTATTTTACAAACAACTACTAAGATCAAATTTGAATTTTACTTCTCTATTTTAATTCAGGCACTAACTAAAATAGGAATCTATCCCGAACTGCTAAAAATAGCAATGCTATTTTTAGCACTTCAACTTTTCATTCCTTGTTGCTATGTCCAACACTGGTACCTAAACTGATATTTATAGCAGTGCTATTTTAGCACTTCTATTTTTAGCATTTCTTGTTGCCATTTTCAACACTCCCTCTCAATAAGAAAGGCATTCAACTCAAACCTGATCCTGAACCTTTGGAATGTTCTCTGTCTGCAACATTTCTCCCAAGTGTTGTTGCTCTAGCAACTCTAGAAACAAAAAAAATCTCCCAACTGACCTTTTTGTTGGGCTAGAAACATACTTTGATGTTGCAGCTCCCTCTACCACTGACAAGTGATCCCTCTCTAACCTCAGAGCTGCTGCAACACTCCATGCATCTCGCACCATTGCACACCTCTCTATGCCATCCTGCATTGGTGCAACACTCCTATGCCTCTCGCATTGTTGTAGCTTGCTAGCTCTACACAGTCTTGGGACTCCTACACTGTAGCTCTCTCTGCCGCTCCATCCGCATATGTCTCTACCCACTCAGCCAATCTTGCTACTCCTCATCAGGGCTCCTGTAGTAAGGTCTAATAAAAAAGGTTGGGTATGTCAATGATCCTTCCCCTATTCCAGCCTTCTTGGGACTATCACTCCACATCGCCCCACCTCCTACTTGGAGGTATGGATGCATGTGATCCCTTTTCCCACATAGCTCAAAATTCCCCCCTAATAGAGGTCTCCACATGAGTGGATGCCTCCACTTGGTCTCCTCTCAGCTTCTTTAGTTGTGGCTACTCCAGAACCTCCTGAAGCTACTTCACCAATCGTGACTCCTCCACAATCTTCTAAGACTTCTCCTATGGCTGCATGTTGAGAGGGAATGTACACTCCCTCTCAACTACCAATTCTCCATCAGTTGCCTTGCTCTTGAAGGCTTTACATGCATCTTGAACCTCAAGAGCATATAACTTCTTAACTCATGAACCGATCTGCTTCACCTGTCTCATGATGATGTGTCTAAGGAAAACCTTTCCCTTACTGAATACTACATCATAGCCTCTGTCTTCCAGCATCGTGATTGACACCAAGTTTTTCTTCAGTCTTGGTAAATACTTGACATCGGTCAAGGGAATGCGAGCTCCATGATCCCTCTGAAAAACAACCGTGCCTACACTTGAGACACTATACATTTCATCATTATCCATCGTGATCGAAATTTGGAGATCGTTCTCCTCCAAGGTACTTAACAAACTCTTGTCACCGGTCATGTGGAAAGAAGCTCCACTGTTAAGAAACCAGCCACTTCTCACCATGGATGAAACCATGCATTCGAAAAGTGTGAAATCCAACTCGAACTATGAGGCAAGTGCCCCACCTTCTGATCCTTCCAAGGATCCCTTCTTGGATTTCTTCAGTGGAAAATTTGTTGCAAAATGGCCCACCTCATGACAATGAAAGCATCACACTGTCAATTTGTCAAACTCCTTTCCACCATGGGAAGAACTCAAATTGGAATGAGAATCCTTCTCCTTCCCTTTCTTTGCCTTACTCGCTAAGGCACAATTTTCTTCATCCTCCTTGGATGATGAAGATCCATCTCTGATCCTCCTCCTTTTATGGAGGCAAACCCGCATAAACCAGGATCTTCAATAACTATGCATATGAGAATGCATTTCAACTATTAACCGAATCAAAAACTCAATGTCCGGAAATTTTCACACATTTGTATGTTCTACGAACTCCATTCGATTCACAATCTTTCACTCAATAATTACTATTCCTTATCTCCATTTAATAGGCTTTTAAAAATTATAAAACTAATTGAAGATCACACCAACCATATGCACACAAAAATATGAGAATAATTAATTAAGAAATAAAATAATATTTACAAGAGAAATCATGGCCTATTCATGGCCTCTTATTCCTCATACTCACTCCCTCTCTCTCACTCTCTCTCACTCTGATTCTCAATGTCCTTGAGGCTACATTATTTATAAAACTTAACATGATTAAAAAAATCCTAAAATCACTCAACTAAAACCTCAAAGAGTCTACATGCAATGCATACACATGGTGAAAAGCATCTTGAGGCTTTTTCCCATCTTTTTCCCTATTCTAAAATAGAAAAGCTTTCCTTATCCCACAATAATCCACATCTATTGCTTTTATGCCTAAAAACACTCCCTATTTTATTAAAAACAACAAAATATTTAAAAATAATCACACCCCCCTTTTTATTCCATATTTACAACTGAAGAGGGTCTTGATGCTCCTGCATCATACACCCAACCTTAAAATTAATCATGATCTCCTGATTATGTGCCTGGATCCCATACTTTGTGCTGCAAGTCATCATGTGCTATTGTTTGCTGCTTTTCTCCCGGTTTCCATATCTTATGTTGCCTTGCTCCACTGGCTGCACTCTCACAGTCTTCTGTTGTCTTCCTTTTGCTGCCGCTTCTACTGCTTCTCTTCCTTGCTGATGTCTTCCTCTGAGACCCTTTCAACATGATTCTTCTGATTAAGTCAATTTCTTTGTCTAATAAGTCTTCAGACTGCTGACTTCTTGCTTCTATGCTTGTTTCTGTTCTGACTACCACCCAATCATCCATGCCCTCTTGTCTTCTGGAACAGAAAACCTCTTCTCTCCACAACTGAGTCAAATGTTCTGCAACAATACCTGCATTCACAAAGCGCTTGTTAGAATAAAAATCATAAGGCTTCAGTGCCTTATTTCCTTCTGCCAGCATTTCAGTGTACTGATTACTCAGTCTATCCTCAGTATCATCTTCTTCGAGAATGCATCTGTATTCTGGTTCATAAACCTCTTCATCTTCATTCATCTCTGCCTTTATATTCTGAATTCTTATCCTCTGTACTTCTAGTCTCTTCTCTAGAACATTTAACTCCTGCCATAAATCTGCCATCTCCTTTGAGAAGATTTCTGTGCAATCTTCAATACTTTTACAATCCAAGCTTCCTGTTATTACCATCTCATCACCTGCATTCATACATAAACTCTCAGTTTTCATAAGATGCTCAACAGTATCAACTGTTACTTCTCTTATCTGCACTTCAAACTGATTCACTTCTTCTGCATCCATAAGAACAGTTTCACAAGATGGCACATCCTCCTCAGTAAAACCTGTCATCACATCACAATTGTCAGCTACAAAAATACATGGTTTTACATTATCCAGCTGATTTGGATTTACCCAATAACTCAAAAAATCATCAATGATTTTGTCCTTTTCTGTTTCATCAATGGAAACCTCCTCTGCACCTGCAAACATACACAACTCATTAGCTTTAAAACCACAAGACTTTTTAGTCTTGACTGCTTTCTTCAGCACTTCCCTTTGATCAGATCTGCATGTGGAATCTTCAAATTTAATCTCTGGCACAAGAACTCTAAGCCCCTTTTTCAACAAGGCAATCAGAATTTGCCTCAACCTCCTCTGCAGTTGTCGCCAAATCACTCTCTTTCCTTTCAGTGGAAAGACCCATTTTCCTTTCTGCTTTTCCTGCTCTTGCAGTCGTTCTTCCAGTGCTTGTAACTGTGCCTTTATTTCTGCAATCTCTCTTTCTCGAACTCCACCAGTCACCTCATCTCTGTGGCATTTCTCTGAACCTCTTCCTCTATCTCCTTTATGACTTTTAGTAGCCTTCTCCATCGCCATAAGTTCTGCAGCTATGCGTTGCATGAAGCCTCTGCCACAGCAAACTCTCTTGCTGCCACTTACCTCACCAATCCTTTCCTCCGGATCTGGCCTTTTGGTAATCATAGTTCCTCTGCTGGAACCTTTTGAGCATCCTCCACTGCTCCTGTAGGCTTCTCCCATCTGCAACTTTATTCAACCTCTGTTGAATCTTCAGGTTTTGCCACATTCACTTCTCCTTCCTCCCGCTGAGATTTCTTCACTCTTCCTGTAAATCAAAATTCATCAGTCCGAAAATCATCACATGCAATTAAAAAAAACACTTGAACCTTCAAAAATAGCTGCTCCGGCTCTGATACCACTTGATGCAGGCAAACCCGCATAAACCAGGATCTTCAATAACTATGCATATGAGAATGCATTTCAACTATTAACCGAATCAAAAACTCAATGTCCGGAAATTTTCACACATCCGTATGTTCTACGAACTCCATTCGATTCACAATCTTTCACTCAATAATTACTATTCCTTATCTCCATTTAATAGGCTTTTAAAAATTATAAAACTAATTGAAGATCACACCAACCATATGCACACAAAAATATGAGAATAATTAATTAAGAAATAAAATAATATTTACAAGAGAAATCATGGCCTATTCATGGCCTCTTATTCCTCATACTCACTCCCTCTCTCTCACTCTCTCTCACTCTGATTCTCAATGTCCTTGAGGCTACATTATTTATAAAACTTAACATGATTAAAAAAATCCTAAAATCACTCAACTAAAACCTCAAAGAGTCTACATGCAATGCATACACATGGTGAAAAGCATCTTGAGGCTTTTTCCCATCTTTTTCCCTATTCTAAAATAGAAAAGCTTTCCTTATCCCACAATAATCCACATCTATTGCTTTTATGCCTAAAAACACTCCCTATTTTATTAAAAACAACAAAATATTTAAAAATAATCACACCCCCCTTTTTATTCCATATTTACAACTGAAGAGGGTCTTGATGCTCCTGCATCATCCTTATCTCCTTCTGCATCAGATTCAACCAAAGTCATTCCCAATCTGGTAGTTTTTCTCTTCCATTAACCGAGTCTTGGTAGCTATGCCATCTCTTAGGAAGATTGAGGAGTGCAAGACTCACCATGTCATCATCAGCGGTTGTGATCCCTACACTTCCAAGCTCATCCCTGCAGGTGGTGAGCTTGGTTAGATACATAGAGATCATATCGCCCTTTTCACACTTGATTTTCTGAAGCTTGTCTTTTAGCGCCAGCTTCCTCTAATTGTTGCTATTCTGATATATATCTTTCAATGTTTTCCACATTGAAAATGGTGTCACCTTCCCATGGAGGCTCGAGACAATGTGGTCTCGAACACCCTCCAGAGGATTCTCCTTTCTCTAGCCACACATTTCTTCCATTATTCCAGTTGAGTATCATCAGTCGACTTGGGAACTTCTTAATGAATGAATTCCTTTAGACTATTATCCTCTAATACTACCTCCATGTGATCCTTCCAGCCTATATAATTCGAGTTTCCATTAAGGGCATACTCGATTCTTAAACCATTGAACTCCATCGGTGAAATTGAGATGTGATAAGAACTCGATTTCTATATTGAGGAACCACAAACTTTGAACTTCTCCTTCTTGTATAATGTTCTTCTCCTTGATCACCTTTTCTCTGATACGATGCAAAAATTCCCACTATAGATCATTAGATTATGCAATATACTAAAACACAATACAAGATCTACTTCTACAACACTTTGCGGAAGCTTAATCAATTTGAGCACGATCAATGAGAACACATATAACTGAGAATGAGAAGCAATCACACATAACACAAAAGAAATAACCTAGGTAAAGCCTCAGCCTAAAACCCCAATCTCTGCATTATCATACAAGTGGAAATATGTTCATATTACAAAGAGAATAAGCTCACAAGCTATCTTGCTCTCTCTGTAATCCAACTGCTGCTCATAGACAGTCAAAGGCTCTCACAACCTTCTCCTCTGCCCTCCAAGCCTCCTATTTCCTTGTGTAGTTTTTCTTGGTGTCCAGTGCTTCCACACATGTGAATTCCCACCTCACATTGCTCACTTTTCCCAGTAGTAACTGCGTAATCTTGAAGGAGATAAATCCTTTTGTATGGATGAGTTTCCTTTATAGGAAAAATCCATCCAACTTAAAGTACATTGTCCCTCCTCTGATCTCCAGTGGGTCTCTATCTGAACTGACATGTATGAGTTATTTATGAGAGAATATTCAGTTATCTGAAGTGCAGCAGTTACATGCATGCAAGCATTAACTAACTGAGCTTACATTAATTCAACAATTTGTTTGAATTAATCTAACTGGACTTGACTCAGTTAACTAAGCCAGCTAATCACAAGTCAATATTACAACTCATCCTTATCTCTTTAATTGATGGATAAATTCCTCAATCAATGTAGAAATGGTTGCATGTCCCCACATAGACTTCATGTTTGATTTTCTACAACTAATTAACTCAAGATGAATTAATTAATTATTTTACAAACAACAGCTAAGATCAAATTCGAATTTTACTTCTATATTTTAATTAAGGGACTAACTAAAATAGGAATCTATCCGAACTACTAAAAATAGCAATGCTATTTTTAGCACTTCCATTTTTTATTCCTTGTTGCTATCTCCAACACTGGTACCCAAACTTCTATTTATAGTAGTTCTATTTTTAGCACTCCTATTTTTAGCATTTCTTGTTGCCATTTTCAAAAAATTCTTCCTGTTAATAGACTCATACTAAAAAAATATTTTTCTTGAAGGAACATAAGTTCTTTTGTTCAATATGTAAATACTTTTATATATCATTTCCTTTTGTTACCAAAAGTACTACACTTTTGAAAGACACATTGGATGTTTCTCTTTATTTTTGAATTGTTAAACTTATTTAAGGAATAATTTAGAAAGTAAAACTTTAAATTGGAATCTAAATATTGAATCTGTTTTAAAGATTTTTAATAAGATAATCATTTAGTTGTGAAATCTTTTTGTTTGAAACTCTTTAAAAAAACTATATGTTGTGAATTGGTTTTGAAAATTTATCTTTATAAAAGTATAAATTAATATGAATTCTTTAAAATATTTTACTTAAAAAGGTCATCCAAGACTCATAAAGACTAAATGAAACCTCCCCATCCATTTATTTAAAAAAAAATCAAAGTGTAATTCAAAATATAAAATCTTAAAAGTTAAGAGGTCTCATCACGAGCCTGCTTACCATGATCATAGGAAACTAATAAGATTGACATTATCACTATTGGTAACAAAAACAAGATAGTGGCTCTTAGTCACCAGACTTTGAGATAATATATCTCATCATGAGTCAGCTTGTTCAATTTTATACAACTTGTGAATGACATTATCATTTTATGGCTACCAAACCAAGATAATGACTTTAAAGCAAAAGATAATAAACAAAAAAGAAAAAGTAAAAATGGAACTCCATTGCCCCTAAATAACATCATTATAATATGGATGGGATACTAGTTCATTTTGGTTAAATGGTAACCCTGTCGAGGATATGAACACTTGCTGGCAGTAGTGGCTCTACTAATGACTTATAAGTTTATTCAATACGCTAAGCTTCTAATAGTTTTTACTTTATCTTTTCAACATGTTAGCTACTGATTTACACAGAAAATATTTTTATTTATCACAAACCTTGAGAAGCTTTACGATAAGATGAACTATTTCATTTGAAAGTTATCTATATTGATCTAGATTTCAACCATTTTTAAACTTTATAAACAAATTTCTCAATAAAGATTGACATCTTACATAGATTAACTATTTCGTCCAGTGTGTTACCAATTGTTGTGGTACTCAAAAACCCCCCATTATCTTTAGACTTAGGAGAAAGAATAATGGGGACCATTTAAATTTTTTAGGATAGAATCCTTCTTTGTTTAGATAAAATAAGATAAGTTTTATTTTTACTCTTTGATTTTTGAATAAAAAAACAAAGTTTATGAATAATATCATAAAACCTTTTTAGGAATCCTTTTGTATTTTTAGAAGATGAATTACTAGTCTAAATGAATCCTGAAATTAATGAAAAAGCTATAAAATATTTGATCCTATCAAAATATATGCATGGTGTCGGCGATTTCAAAGGATAACCGCAAAGCCAAACAACGAAGACAAAATGCAAAAATGCGAAATTATGATAACCCAATAAGCCAAGTGCGAAAAGTAGATTGTGGATAAATGATGAGCCAATTGTGATAATCTAATTGTGGATAAGTGATGAGCCGATTGCGAAAAGCTAAGATGCGAAATTGTGAAATTGTGAAATGCGACAAGCTGAAATGCGAAATACCAAGCTGATATCGCAATCCATCAAGAGCTGATATTGTATTTCGTCAATTAATAGATGTCGATATCACGTTCTATTAAACTATAGTATTTCACTAATATTTCTCCCATGCCTATATAATTTTTTGGAAATCTCAAATCGCTGAGCTATGTAATGCCACCCGATACCACACATTGATAAAATATTTTTCGATATAATGACAAGTTCTAGTATCACGTGAATAAAAGTTTGGAAAATGAAATGATCACTCTGCGTAGTCCTAATTTCAAGGCCTTTTGTTGATTGGTAATAATTTGTAGTTAATGTGAAAGGATTTCCATATAACTCACATTGAATAGATATGAATATTCGCATCCTTCGAAGTTCTTGCTGCTTAACTTGTTTTGATTCTTTACAGGTAGATTATAATAAAGAGAAATTAAAGGGCATGTCAAGAGTAATCAAGGCAAGGAGGAAGTCAGTAATACAACAACAACTAGTCTTGTGATAGAAAATTATATATTTCCAAAGCATAAACATAGAAAGCACATAAAACAAGAGAGACATAGATATATGTGGTTCACCCAATTTAGGCTACGTCCACGAAGAAACAACCAGTCCTTCCTTTTATATTATCTAACAAACTCAGGAGATATAACCTACAGTAGATCCGTTGTAATTCCCTCTTCACTCTCGCACAATCTCCTCTCTCTTTCTCACTCATCATACAAATCTACATAGACACAATACAATTCCCTCATATATAGCAAGTGGTTGCCTTCTAGGGAAAATAACCTTAAATTAAACATAAATTCTACTGTCATATCTCTGCCTAATCAACAGCCCAAATTGACTACGAAATTACAACATTTTACAAGGAAATTTTACATCTATTTTTAGCTTTGGGGGCACTGCCCCTGATCCCCTGCTAGGGGGGGGGGGGGGGGGGGGGGGTCATAAAGATTGATGCCACCCTCCCTTGGACCCCCCTTGCAATGTAAATATTATGGGCGGTGTTGCCACCACATTATGAATTGGGGTTGTTTAGGGACAAATTCCCCTAGGGTCTTGGGTTGATACCCCAGCAGATCAGGGGTTATCTACAAAGAAAAACCAGCATTCCACATAGAAATGATGCTAATATAAACAAACTACACAAAGAGAGGTGCACCTGGGGGTGCTTCGTTTGGGAAGATCTAGCCAGGGTCCAAACCCTCTTGGAGTTCCTTTTGATCCTTCAACATGCAAAACAATCAACTCAAGAAAGCACAACAGTATATTGACCAAGCATCATAAAGAAATCATCTTCATAACATATTGAAAGGTAGTTAGTTATACAATTAAAACAACCATTCATATGTGAATCATAACATTGATATCATAAGCATGAAGAATATTAATTTCAGGAACAAGATAAGTGTTTATTTTATTATAGATAACTAAAGTACAGAAAGGAAATATTTCACCTGAGTCTTCCTTTCGCAGGCTCCAAGCGGAACCGTCCTCTGGATTCATCCTGTCTCAAGCCTTCAACAAACTCCTTCCATGACTTACTCCAAGATATCTCAACTAATGGAAAGACATCATAACTCAAGGAAACAAGGGTTTCCTATAATGGGGGAAGTGCTGGAAGCACAAGGATCTTCAGACCTGGATAGGGATAATCTTAGCAGAGTGATTTTTCTCTCTATTCTCTCCTCCTTAGGCCTTCCCATTGAAGCCTTTTTATACTTCTCCCAAAGTAGGTTTTTGGTTGGGAATTGGTTGGGAACAGTTGGGCCATGAGAACTAATAGGTAATCAACAGGTAAAAGCTGTGATCTCCACCCGAAATTAAGGAGATTTAATTTTTTTAAGTGTTTTAAGAGATATACGCAGGTTGTGTATACACAGACTCATGTACACACGCGTTTAGCTCAGGGAAACATTGCATATAGGGAGTAAAACACTATTTTTAAGTATTTGGACCAGGACTGGAAGGAGGGGTTGCCCTAGGCCATGAGTGCAGCATCACAAACATCAAGAGTGATATTTGGAGCTATAACAAATGCCCCCTAATATATGAGGTCAGAAGGGGTACATGATTGCCGAAATGTATTAAGTAAGTACATGGAAAGGAAACCTATCAAAAACTAAGAAGGACTTCACCAAAGTTCAGCCTGCCAAGCCACAAAACGAGATCATAAAGAAACACTATCTGAGGCAAGCATACCCATGCTTAGAGAAAGTAAAGCATGTCCGCATATCAAGTACAAGTGGATCCACTAAATATACAAGTATAGAAGACTGGAAAATACATAATGGATCATCTGATCACGATTGAACAAGTACATGTTTGAATATCACATATAAGAATGTCAATGATGTTGAAGGATGAAGCAGATCACTGATATCAAAGACTAATCCCAAAAGTAACAAATGAACATGATGGAGTAAGATGGTACTACACTGCAAACTCAGGTGCCAGCATATTGAATGTCGCTATAAATGACTGCAACATATAAGGTGGAGTGGTATCAACTAGCAGCAACAGGAGCAACTGTCAAGTGAACCAATGAATGTTGATGCAACCTGAGGTGTTCACTAACCGCTGTGGTACATTTACACACCATGGGAATAAATGATATGAAGTCAACTATGTGAGAAATCATTTGATTACCAGTCATTGATGTATACCATTAACAAACGCGAGACTACTTACCGCTAATGATAATGAGCGTTAAGGTACCCAATACAATCTAAACAATGTGAATAGATGAGCTGTAGTCGAACACCAGTGAGAATCTATCAATTAGGAGACAATGATGGTTTCCCATTGTCGATAGGAAAGGATCTGCCACTAATGATTGCAAACCCCAAGGTACTACCAAATGGACTCTAGATCTTTGCCCCAGAGCAATGAGTCATAGTCAATAGGGAAATATCTGGTAGAAGGAAGGAATTAAGGCATCCTTCATCAATCTAGTGTGAGTGTAACCCGTAGGCCAATAATGTGGAAGGAATCAGATGAAAAAAGAAGATGTATTAACCCAATTGAAGCACGTTTCCGGCGTACACAAGATGTGGCTAGCGCATGACAAAAACCCTCTGAACCAACCAATAATAAAAGCTGACACAGAGGTGAGGTATCCACCAATAGGGTCAAATGGAAACCAAGGTATTGCATGAATCCCAATGTGTGATAGTGTAAGCTGATTTCAAACACAAGGGAAACCACTCAGTCAAAGACCCATGATACCAATCGATGTTGAGCACAAGGTGACCTATCAATAATGAAAGTAGGACCAGGGTGCATCTCTAGGCCCGTCCTCAAAGCAAGATGTCGTCGTCGATAAGGACAAGACCCACCAACAAGAAGTTAGTGGAGACCTTCTCGAACCGGCATGAGTAAAGGCCCAATATAATTGATGTGATGATAGACAAGACACTGAAAACCAGGGATGGCCGATTGGAAAGTGAGTCAAGAGACACCGCAGAGAGGCCAACTTAGGCTAGCTTCCCTTGAACAAAAGCACAATTCAATGTGACCATGTGGTAGCATATGATGACTCTGTATAAGCTTATCAAGCAGGAGGCACGAACGAATGCTCCATATGATTGGAGGAGATAACCAATCAGGGGAGAATTGACTCAATAACAAGGTGAAGGCATACCTAAGTCAAACTAAATCCCACCCAAACAGAGGAGACTTTGTTTTGAGTGATTTTTTCAAGGGTGACACGACTGACTTTAGCTGCCAATAATAAGTGGAAATATTGTCCCGTTCCCACTCTTTTTGGAATATATAATTTTTTTGTCTTTTTCTTTAAGAAGGAAAAAGAATAAAAGAATGCTATAGTATAGTGGAAAGAATGAGTGTCAATGAAACAAATGATCTAGTTCTTGGGATTAGAACAATCCTATGCTCAATGCAGGGAGGTGAAAATTGGTCAAAGATACTCAAAGGTGTGTTCCTTCCATGGGTCAAGGTGTGTCAAGTTGCAGGATTCAAGGGCATGCAAGTTTGATTTTGCAATCGACATGGTCAAAAGTTGGCTTAAACACGAGTCCAAGTGAAACCGGTTCAACGCCAAAAGGTGAAAATAGTCAAAATGCAATGTAGTAGTACAACTCAACACAGAGGAGCCTCTAGGGTATAAGGCCAGAACAAAGCAAAGAAACCAAGAGGAATGAGTCTTCATCGCATAAGTCATGGCAGGACTACTGAGGACTCCCGAGCCTACTCAAATCGAAGTAGCATAGGCAACAAATGTCAGTGAGGTGCTAACTACGATGCCCATGAAAAGGATGGCTCTACCATCATATCATGCTTTAAAAAATCTACGAGCGAAGATGGTTGACGAACCATAACATGATGGGATCGACCCTATGGAAAGTGTATCGACAAATGGAGGCTAGTATGCATAATGCAACGGAAAAATGGTTTCCCTAATCTATATGCCAGTGAGAAAATAATACCTGCCATGACAGGTCAACAGTGATGGAACTATCTCAAAATTGTTGAAAAAGCATCCGAAATGTCCTGAAAATCAAACCATTCTCGACATTCCAAACTCCCAAGTTAAAAGTTACATGAGACAAAACAAAATCAAGTTTTGAAAAAAAAGAACATTTTCAAAGCCTATAAAATAGTTTTTGGACTCACCATTTTCACCATTTGATTTGAGAGAAAAGGAGTGGAGCAAAAGGAGCAAACTTTTCCATATGCCGAATTCAACTGTTCAAATCCTCCCAAAATCACCAAGTAACCCTTAAACTTATCTTGCATTCATTTGTGACTGGTTTTAGAATTTTTAATTCAAGTTCCACCGTTGAATTATTGCCAAAAAAATTGTCGCAACGTATACATGGGTTGGCTATGTTAAAACCATGTATACGCAAGCCCTAGACGTGACTGTGTATGAAATGGACCCGCGTATACACTGTGAAAACTTCAAAACAAAATTCTAATGGTCCAAATTTGTTTTTCTTTAGGATGCCAGTGACTTGTAGAGAAAGAGAGCATGCCTTAGTGGATGATGAGGTTATGAATGATCCTAATGCCCTAGATTCCTTAAGAGGATGCGGTTTGCTAAAGTTCTTTAAAATGCCAAATATGAAAGCGAACACTCGCTTGCTTGAAATGCTCATTCACTACTGGATCATCGAGGACAACTCGTTTATGATTGATCAGATGCCACTCAAGATAGAGGTTGAAGATATTTATTTTATCACAGGCCTTCCTCGGAGGGGAGAGGTAGTACATTCCACGGGAAGATCACAAGGAAGTCTCTCTATCGAGGACTATGTACATATATATTGCCCAGGGCATCCAGAAAATGTTGGAAGTCAAATTCCAATCAAGCATGTGGAGAGTTTAGCATTAAGGATCATCTTGTTCACTATAGCCAGAGTGAACGGATCAACTTCCTTGCACCAAGCTTCATGGCTAGCCATGAACTTGGTGCTAGACTATCTCACCACCATATTTGACTGGTGTACTCCTCTTCTCGTCAACCTAAAGAGCTAGCTTACTTCTATCAAGAAAGGGCAGACAAAAAACTTCGCATATGGAACCATTTTGTGCTCTTTCTTCTTTGAGAGGGTCCCAACACTCCGTCCTAGAGTATCAGTTTCGATCAGCACCCCACGAGATCCATGGATGGGTAGGCAAGCTGACTTGATGAAATGACTAGGAGGTGGGGACATTCCATGGACTGCATTTGACTATGACTTCTTCTCCTGGTGGGAGCAGTAGATCATTGCCATAGACAACTACCCTTATGCTAGGCTAGACTTCCGAGGAGATCCAGATCTAGCTTTACCGCCAACCACAACATGGGGCGATATAGGTAAATTTTTTTTGATTTTATGATTTTTTATGATTTTTCAAATATAAAAATAAATTTTGAAAAATATTCTTGATAGGATTAAAAATACTAATATGATGATCATGTTCCAGATATTGGGCCAGTGCGACCAGATGGGTTCCCACGACATGGATGTCGTGGCCGAGGTGCCGAAGAGGTGTCTGCAAAGATAGAGTGACTTCTACACACATCTCAGCAGCACTTGGTGAGACTAACTCATCGAGTACCAATGGAGGCCGTAGAGGATCTCCCTATAGATATGCAGTGTCATGTGGTTGGCATGCCAGAGGACTGGGTTCACACTCTTAGGTGTGTGGTCAAATCAGTAGTCGCATACTTAGCCACTGATCCTGAGCTAGGGAATTAGATGTACTGGACATGATTATGGGCTTTTGAGTCCCAATTTTGTATATTATTTTGGACACATTTATGTACACTCGAGATATTTTATGATATATATATATATATATACAGTTTGACTTTTTGATGCTTGATTTTATTGTGATGAATGAATGATGTGCCAATCTAATGCTTGATTAGCGATAGAATTAGCTAACCAATTATGAGATCTTGGAATGTGCAAATAATTAATGTAAGTAAATGATCTTTGCAACAACCTCACCCTTAAATACTGTCGATATAAACATGGATCCCTTACCCGATAAATGTTATTCAATTGTGACACTATCAATTTTGAATCAAGATATAATTTCAACAAATCGATTTCATAAGAAATTGCTTCAGATAGTAAATTAATGACGGCAGTATACTCAACCATATTATTTGAAGCAAGACCAATGCACACTCCCCTTAACACCATCAACTGACTAGTTGGATAATGGATTACCTATGCCATGGAAGCGAGGTTCCAAGTGTGCCAACTAGCACCATCGGCAAATCCAAAATAGACCAAGTCATCCATCAACACCTGCCATAGCAGAGAAAAAGTGTCGATATCAAAAAAATCCCGATGAGATATGTACAAACATACAAATTGTATAAAGAATCCATTGCCTAGCTACTACTTAAGCAAAGTACTTCTTGAGGTAGAGCCCATTTCGAGGCTCTGCCAACTTGTTTCCTTGAAAATTGATTAACTCATACGCCCCTTTTTTTTAGACTCGTTTAATTGTAAAGGGACCGTGCCACATAGGCTTGAACTTGCCTACCCCCAAGGCATCCTTCTCTTGGTCATAGACCAAGACAAGGTCGCCTTCAGAAAAGACTTGAGGATGGACAACTTTATCATACTAAGTTTTAACCCTTTTCTTGTGAGCCTCATTGATTGTGGCGACATCTTAACGCTGCTCATCGAGATGTTCCAAACGAAGGAGGAACTCTTCGAGACAAGAGGTCTCTAGAAGGAGCTCAGTAGCTAACTTAAAAGATGGAATTTCAAATTCAACAAGAAAGATAGACTCCATCCCATAAACTAACTGAAAAGGTGTAAAACCTGTGGTAGTCTTTACAGAGGTTCAGTATGCCCAAAGAGCCAGATATAAGATAAGATGCCAATTGGATCGATTTTTGTCGATCGTCCTTTGCAGGATCATCTTAAGGGTTTTGTTCACTACCTTGACCTATCCATTGGTCTGAGGATAATATGGAGATGAATGCGCCTGTTGAAAACCCAATTTAAGAGCCAATTCAGACATTAGTTGGTTCTGGAAATGATTGCCATGGTCAATGACAATCACTCTCGAAACACCAAACCTTGAGATAATCTGATTAAACAGGAACAATGCTATTGTTTCACTATTGTTTTTATAAGTGGGCATGGCCTTAGCCCACTTCGTGAAGTAGTCTACGACCACGATAATGTACTTGTGATTCACTGCTTAAGGCAGATTACAAGTTGTAAAATTAATACCCCACTTCGTAAAAGGAAAGACAGTGACAATGGGAAAAAGAGGAGCTGTATGTGCACACATATTTTGAGTGTAAATTTGACAGGGGTGAAAATGTTTGATTGCTTCAATAGAATCTTTGAAGAGCAAAGGCCAAAAATAGTCGGCACGCAAGATACGTTGGGCTGTAGCAATCCCTAAAAGATGACCACCACAAGCTCCACTGTGGCAATCATTGAGCACTGACTCTGTTTCCTCTAGGGTTAAATAGCACTGAAGGATTGAATCAACCCCTCGATGATATAATGTATCACCAATGATAACATAGTTTCCAGCCAGGTGACATAATTTTCGGCGTTCATCCTTAGAGAAATTAGAGAGAAACTTCGAAGTCTGGAGATAGACAATGATATCTCCATACCAAGGGTCGAGTGAAGAGATGAGGAATAAATTTTCTTCGGGAAAAGTTTCCTCATAAACAGTATGCTCTCCACAAGGTAGCTTGGAAATTAACTCCACAAAAACCATGGATTTCTTAAACTTGGTGGACAAGAACTCAAGATCGAATTCTTGTAAAATGACTATCCATCAACTATATTTGCCCCCAATCACTTGCCTACTGAGGACAAATTGGAATGGATTGACCATCGCTAAGACAAAATTTTTGCATAGCAAGATATAATGGTGGAGCTGCTGAATAGCATGGACAACTACCAATGCTAACTTCTGAACAGGAGAATAGCATAGTTCAGGACCTATCAAGCCTTGACTCAAAAAGTAAATCACATGCTCCATGAGAGCATTATCTTCCTGAATGAGAACCATACCTATGGTTGATTCTGCTGTAGCGAGATATAAAAGGAAACCCATACCATAATCTGGTGGACTCAAAAGTAGGGCAGAGACTAATGCCTTTTTCAAGGCATCAAACGATCATTGCGCAAAGTCATCCCATACATATGGAACTCCTCTTCATAGCAGGCGCATAAACCCTTTAGTGATCTCGACATAATTCGCTATAAACCTTCTTAAGAAATTAGCCTTCCCTTGAAGACTTTGAAGTTGCCAAATTGAGGACAGGGGAGGCAACTGAATTATTGCCTCTACCTTGAAGGGATCAAGCCAAATCCCTTCATTTGATACAATGAACCCTAATAACTGACCAGATGTAACCATGAAGATTCACTTATTGGGATTCAACAGGATCTTGTAAAATCAACATCACTCAAGAACCAATCGAAGGTGACTAGGGTGATCAGTTCTATTTCAAGAATGAGCAGCTAGATCATCCAAGTATGCTTTGATGATATGTTTAATGTCATGGAAAGTGTATGACATGGCCCGTTGGAAGGTAGCTCTAGCATTTTTGAGACCAAAAGGAATCTTTCTGTATGCAAAGGTACCCCAGGGACATATAAAAGTTGTCTTATGCTGATCTTTTGAACGAATAGAGATCTGATTATAACCAGAAAAACCGACCATGAAGGAGAAAATCTCATTACTCGCACACTCATCAATAATTTAATCAATAAATGGCGTGGGGTAATTATCTTTGGGACAAGACTTGTTTAGGTCCCTAAAGTCCATGCATATTTGGATTGTTCCTTGCTTTTCATCCATAGGGACTGGATTAGAAACCCAATCGGTAAGAGGAACATGGTATATGAAACCCGCTTTGAGCAGCTTCTCTACTTCAGCTTTAATGGTTGCTACTTTCCTGGGATTAACCAGATGAAGCCTTTGATGAATTGGTTTGGCATTTTCATATGTCTTGATCTCATGTTGAACTATGGATGGATCAATGCCAGGCATTTCTTCATAAGACAAGTGAATACATCTCAAAATTCCCTAAAACGGTCGGTGTAAATTTGAATTTCTTTAGGGGAACATTCGGCTCTGATGAAGAGATTCTTGATCACGTTAGGGTTCCTAGAGATGTTTATAGATATTGTTTTTGAAATCATCGACATATTACCTTCGGCACGAAAGTGTTCTGGAGCCAAAGGATTTGATACCGTACAAACATCCCTAGTAAACAGCTCTGAGAACCTAGGTTCTACTTCCTGTAATAGAGGAAGAAAATATGAATGATGGTATAAGTCTTCCCAAGGTCGATCTACACCCATCATTAATTCTAGGATTGCTTCCTTGGATGGCAAAACCGTATCTAAGCAGTCCATAGCGGAGGTAGAATCAAGGGTCCAGTCCGAGGCCACATCGCCATCTACCTCCTCCTCATAGAAAGGAGTAGATTGGTTGTTTGCAGAGTTGATGATAGATTGATATCTAAGCTCTGCTACAGAGATAGGAAACACCATTCCACCAACTTGTCCTTCAACTAATGTGGTCATAGGTGAAGGCAAGGTCCAAGGGTCTAAAAAATAATGAGTTCAGAAGAACTCTTCCTGTGAAGACTCCTCAGATGATGAAATGACATTGATTCTAGTGATAGGAGAGGGAAAATCAAATGTACCCATTAGTTAAGAATACATCCCAACTCCTAGGTTCTCAGTAGGTTGGTGAGGGTTATTCACTAAAGGAATAGTAGAATCCGAAGTTTCCCTAGGATCAACTAGAGAATAACCCAATTGATCAACCTTGACGATTTTCCTCTCATGAGGAAAGCAAATGACACGAAATAGAGTCGAAACAATGGCATCCATTTCGTATACGCAGTTCCTTCCTAAGAGGAGATTGTAATCTAATTTACCACCAATGACTTCTACTTTGATATTGATGGCCTTCCCCCCAACACATATGGGAAAGGCTGGGATAATCCCATGTGGCCTATGAGAATGCCCATCACATGTAGTCATGAGGGTAGGTGAAGGGATAGCCAGAGGTGATCCAATGGCCTTCCAGCATGACATCGACATGATGCATGTGGAAGCTCCTTCATCAATAAAAATACAAAAAATGTTAATTTTCCGGTATGTAGACTTTATTTGGAAAGCCATGTGATGAGGGAGTTGCTTTTTGACATTGAGCATGTCAAAAGTGAGCTCTAAAGAGTTATTTGGATCAACTTCCCCTATGGTAGAAAGCAAAGCACTTCATTGAGTTGGACACAACTAGAGAACCTCTAAACCGGAATGGTGCATGGACTCTGAGCCAGATCCTCGACAATGGAGTAATTCTAGGTAGCCTTAGCATTAGGATTGATAGTCACGAATTTAGCGGAACCTTTTGGTATCTATGGTATAGTCTCGACAGGGGGTCGCTCAATATGAAGGTCGGTATTTCCGGGAGCAGTTTTGTCCTTGGATGTTTCAGCTTTACTGTAATCATGTGACCGAGTGGCCACATGGACATTAGAACCCATCATGAAAACATTTGATGATTTCTCCCTTCCTGGTTGCCCCCTGCGGAGTTACCAGGATTTGAACTCACACCAACAAGCAGTTACTGCCCTTGGGGAAAAGGGTTTGTTAACACAACTTGAGAGCTACAGTCCCTTGCTGTCCTAACAGGCACTGAGCGTCTTGAATCTTTGGGCAGAGATGAGTTAAATGGTCTCCACCATAGCTTGCATGGAAACTTGACTTTATTTCTAAGCTCATTTCCACCACCACTAGAATTATTGTCGGGTTTATTTGCGTTAGTCTTCCCATCCTGACTCTTTTTCTTACCTCGTATTTTCTTTTCCCCTTTAGAATTTTGAGTTCCTTTTGGGTTGGAAGTTTGGACGACATTAACCAAAGAGGGTTGAGAAGATGAAGGGTTAGACGATGTGACCTGGTTGTTAGAGGCAGTTTGTAAAGAAAAACGATGCAATTGACTCAACAAGTTCACCGCATTTGTGTCTATGGATCCAACAATACCATCTGCATGGGGACATGGCTTTGACTTGGCTATATCAACCTTAGTCCCTAGAGCATCTGGCAAGATTTTTTGTAGAATCCCAGATTGAGAGTAAATCAATTCTAACTGTTGGGCCCTAAAAATAGCTTTCTCCTCATAATAGACTCTGGACAGGGAGACATCCTTTGAGATTTCAGGTTGTAAAGATTTCAAAAACCATTCGATATGGTATTCTGGAGGAATTTTGGCTTTAATGAGCCTCTTTCTCCATATCCATTCCTGAATATCATCAGAAATGTGAGTTGCCATGTCCTGATGAAAATTGGCCAGAAGTTCAGTTTCGGCGTCATAACAGATGGGCAACTGGAAATGATTTAGGAAAATATTAGCCAAATCGGTGAAAGTTGTAAAGCTACCCCGTGGCAACTCTTTATACCACTTGGCCATATTACCAATTAAGGTACGTTGAAAAAGTATCAACCTAACTAAGTGATCGATAAGGGAGTTTGATGAGCACCACAAATGGAATGTGGTTACATGGTCACCCAGATATTCACCGCCCTATCCCTCGAACTTAGGAATGTCTGAAGGGAGTTTGGTTGGGACCGCAAGCTAGGCCAGATTGTATTTGATTGGATTGTTTGTTAATTTCGTGAGATCTGGCAAGTTAAATTTTGCCAAAAGGGGAAGCCTAGGAGGACCTTGGGGATTCCACCCAGACTGGGCGGAGCTCCCAAAGTTATGAAAAGATTGGCCTAGAGTTTGGAAGGCACCAGGCTGCTCGAAGTAAATAGCAGAACTAACTAAGCCAAAAGGTGGACTTTGTGACCTAGCAAAACTCTGAGTTTGACCAACTCCAGCATAAAAACCTCCATAACCGACAAGCTCCCTCCTAAACGATTATAAGGAGTCGATATCCCATGATAAGGTTTCCAAGCAGAAGCTAAGGGAGGAATACTTCAAAACCAACTAACTGTGGAGTACGGCCTATTCCATTGTTGGCTGAAAAATGGATTCCTAGTTCCCATGCCACTAACCAGAGGGTTAGTCCAACCTTGGAAGGGATTGTTGCCTTGTCCTATAGAAGAAAAAGGCATAGATCCTATTGTTAGGTTGGAATGTGGTATATGACCACTTCCAAGAAGAAAACCATGAAATGAAGCCAACCCATCCATCATGGATGTGGAGGCACTGAATGGAACTGACGGAATACCCTCTGAATGGGTGCCAAATGGGAAAAATCCAGAACTAAAAGTGTTTTCTTGGGAATTTCCACTCATAGAAGGAATGGGAGGTAGACCCAATTAAGGATGTGCTATAAAAATACCCAAATAAGGATGTAGAGGGGATGGAAATAGTTCCTCCCCCTTGTACTAATGTTGGAGTCTGCATAGTTGTAGCACTTGTGGTAGAAGCCATGCTTCCAGCAATGGTCATTTAGGGTAAGTCTGTAATATGACCTGGACTTGACGATCTATGCGTTGGAGTACCAATGTATTGTAATACGTCTGGATAGTTAGACAGTAGAGGAGAATTCACAACCGCTAACAAATCTTGGATTTCTTCTACCTCTATGTTATCTTCCGATTGAAAGAGAACTCAAAAAAGAACGGGAGTGTTCCTCTCTTGTTCTATGGAAGTAATAGACCTACGCTAAACACTAATGTCCTCGAGGGGAGGATCAATCCCCAATGTGTTAGCTACCATGAGATGAAATCCACCAGTAGTATTACCTCTGCACCTTCTAGGAGAAGGCTATAAACTTGGTGGTGAAAGACCATGAAGTCTTCGAGACCGTCTAGGTGATCGATCAACCACTTTGAATTTTTTATTAAGATCTAACTAAAGACTCAAGAAAAAATGAGAGCTAGGCCAACTAAAAGCACAGAGCACACACTAAAAAGTCCCTAAAAGATGTTAGCCATTCAAACAACTTTCAAGTATTTCCACTCCAGGTGATGAGGACCGGACACCAAAATACAAGAAGGTGAAGTAAGGGGCCTTCCGAAGATAGTCTGGGATAATGACGGCCCAGTCCTACTAGCGAAGGTAATAGAGGAAGTTATGCTGACCTCATAACAATAGCCTGTGCTAGTGCAAGCCCCTAAGCTTTGCAAGGGTGCCCTCAAGTGGTACCGTTGAGAGTGATACAACGTCAACCTCAAGTGCCATGGGATTCCCCTCTGTAGCCACCTATGTAGATCCCTAGAAGAAGCAACTAAGGTTAACAACTCGTGTCAGAAGCTAGGCGAAACAGTATTGGGGTAAAATCTAACAAGTAGGAGAGGGGGTATCTATCTTCCTTATCTTCAAAAACCCTCATGCTTAACTCCCAGATCCATAGCTTTCCTAGTCTTCCTAATGCTATTGGATTTTCACTCACTATTCAAACTCCTATGTTTGACAATTTAAATGGCCTTGGAGAGTTTTATGTCCACTCGCCTAATCCAAAGCCCTAAAATATCCTAAAACTTGTTGGTGTGTCTAAACTAACAATTATGAAAACGTTCTAGTGTATTTTAGTTAGTGCTTGTTTTTAAATGGGCTGTTCTTTAAGTAAAGGGATAAGTGGAAGTGAAACTTGTGCTTTTTTGATGCAAAATAAATTAGCAAAAACCAAACTATATGCAATTGCACTTGTTTTGTTCTTCGATGAAAGAAATTTCTACTAGGTTTTGAGAAACTTCTAAAAAAGCAATAAATTCTTCTTTTCTTTTCTCTTACTCAAGCTCCACACTCACAAAAATTAACAAAACTATGGATGCCCTAAAAGATGCACAAATTTATCCTAATGCAATGAGTAGATGCTAACGCAAAACTTAAGACTGCTCTAAGTCAAAGAATGAAAGTAAGTTGTTTATCAATTCTAATTTGCCACTTAAGATGTTTAGATAGAATATAAGTTGCTAATGCTCATTTTTGTCCAAACATTAAAAGCAAGTTTTAAGACAAACAAAAATGTACTTTCTCTCGCAAAAGGGAAACTAAATCAAAACAAGGCTAAAGAAAGCAAAAACCAAGTTTTCAAGAAGTTTTCTTCAAAAGAAAAAACAAAAATGACTTTTCAAAAGTGCTCCAACTAAGACTGAAACTTAACGATTGAAGAATAGGCAACAAAACACTTTGCAAGCTTACAACACAAAATGGGTCAAAACTCAACAAAAAGTGTGTCTCAAGATGCTCTTAACAATAAAAAAGTAGCCTAAAAAGCTTTGGCAACAATAAAAAAATCAGGAAAGACAACTCTCAAAATCGTCACGCAACAACTTTCAAAAAGAAAGAAAAGTAAATGGTCACAAAGTTATAGTTCTGACACACAAACAAAAGGATCACCAAAACAAGATTTGCCACAAATATTGAGACCAATCTTTCTGCCCTGGGAGACTAGAATAGCCAAGATTCCCAGAAAGAAATCTTGTGTGTTTAAACAAAATGTGATGACGCTTGCAACAAAACAAAACAAACCAATACTTTCTACAACCAAAGAGAGTTTGAAATCATGAACTTGTTGTAAAAATAAAGACTGACACAAAAAAGTAACTGTTCAGGAAAGACTCAGACCAGTAGACAAATCTTCAGAAACAAAAATATTTGAAACATCTTGAAAATTTTAGGGTATATGCGACTGTGTTGATGCACAACTATGTGTATACATTATCCGGCCCAAGGAAACCTACATATATACAAATTCACTTGAGGAAACGTTCGTATATATGCTTCTGTAAACTGGTAAAACATCGTATATAAAAAATCAAAAGAAAAAAACAAAAAAAGGTCTAAAGAAACTGATCAAACTTACAGTTCAAGTTCCTACAGGAATAGACTACACATTCACAACAAGCATATAAATAGTTGAGCCCTGATTGGCTTGAATAAACCCAAACTAGGAACAACAATACTATTGTCCCCAGTGGATTCACCAATTCTGTTTAGGGAAGAATTTCCCTAGGGTCTCGGGTTGATACCCTAGCAGATTGGGGGTTATCTACAAAGAAAAACAAACATTCCACAGAACCATGATGCTAATATAAATAAACTACACGAAGAGAGGTGCACCTGGGGGTCCTTCATTTGGGAAGATCCAGCCAGGGTCCAAACCCTCTTGGAGTTCCTTTCGATCCTTCAACCTACAAAATAATCAATTCAAGAAAGCACAGTAGTATATTGATCAAGCATCATAAAGAAATCATCTTCATAGCATATTGAAAGGTAGTTAGTTATACAATTAAAACAACCATTCTTATGTGAATCATAACATTGATATCATAAGCATGAAGAAGATTAATATCAGGAACAAGACAAGTGTTTCTTTTATTATAGATATTTAAAGTATAGAAAGGAATGATTTCACCTGAGTCTTCCTTTTGCAGGCTTCAAGTGGAATCGTCCTCCTGATTCGTCTAGTCTCAAGCCTTCAACAAACTCTTTCCATGACTTACTCCAAGATATCTCAACTAATGGAAAGACATCATAACTCAAGGAAACAAGGGTTTCCTGTAATGGGGGAAGTGTTGGAAGCACAAGGATCTTCAAAATTTGTCAGGAATAATCTCAGCAGAGTGATTTTTCTCTCTATTCTCTCCTCCTTAGGCTTTCCCATTGAATCCTTTTTATACTTCTCCCAAAGTATTTTTTTAGTTGGGAATTCATTGGGAACAGTTGGGACACGGGCAATAATAGGTAATCAATAGGTAAAACCCGTGATCTCCACCAAAAATTAAAGATATTTAATTTGTTTAAGTGTTTTAAGACATATACGTCGTTTGTGTACACACAAACCCGCGTACACACACGTTTATCTCAGGGCAATGTTGCGTATAGGGAGTAAAACATTGTTTTTAAGTATTTGGACTAGGTCTAGAAGGAGGGGTTGCCCTAGGCCATGAGTTCAGCATCACAAAAATCAAGAGTGATATTTGGAGCTATAACAGGGGTCTAATGCGGTGATACCTTTGAATAAAGAAGATAATCGGGGCCACACCCAACAATCTACCACTTGGAGACTGATTATAGCAACTCCATTGCGGCTTCATTTGCTGGACAATGACTCCACTTTGGACCTGGATGTTTCTCATATTCATCATCATACTTCAAGGCCAATTGAAACCAAGAAAAATCTCAGTTTCTCCCTGGTTACAACTTTTGTTAACATATTTGCAGGATTCTGGCTAGTGTGTATCTTTTTCAAATTCAACTATCCATCTTCCAACACTGACTGTATGAAATGATACTTGAGCTGTATATGTTTTGTCTTGGAATGAAATGCAAAGTTCTTTACAAGATGTATGGCACTCTAGCTATCACTATATAACCTGCGCAACTCCTGCTTCTTACCCAATTCACCCAGAAATCATTGTAACCAAATCATTTTGTTGGCTTGTTGGGGCCTGACCCAGGTTCAGAAGTGTTTTAGCTAAACAAATCCTAAAACTACTGACCCTTTTGGCAATAGTCCGTGGAGTGCAGACTGAGGTCTCACCCAAGGTAGTATGGGAGGGTGCTTGAACAAGGTTTCCACACCCTGGTGATGTCTTGATGAGGTCTGGAGAGTTTGTGAACTGATCTTTTGCACCTATATTGTTTCGCGCAGCTATCTGACCATCACATAGCCCTTGTACCAAGTGCAAAGAGGCGTTGTCTAGTTCTCTTACCCTTAGTAAGTTTTTATTATATATCTAACCTAATTTAGTAGTCTTTAAAAATCATTTAATATTTGTAACAAGTGCGCACCAACATAAAACTTAAAGAGATGCATAAAACCATAACATAAGAATAAACACATAGATCTACGAGCATACACATGATATTTTAGAAACACTTATCTTTTATTAATCTTTTGTACCTATACAATCCAATTCCACCCTATGCACTTAGCTGCAAGGGTTCGCGCATATAGCTACGAACTCTACCAGGCCTCTACGCACACAGTTGCAGAGCCTCTTCTATTACTACCACCTATGACTCAGACTTACAGACTCAGAGTGAATATTTCTTTCAGAAAGCCATACACTTAAGATCTAAACAAAAGCTACCTTCGACACTTAGAGCCTCACTCTATTTATACATTCCCATGGTCCACCGACCATGGGTAGGCCGACACCTTCTAGATTAAATTACAATATTTTAGGGCAAACTACCCTTTGACTTGACTTATTACAATTCACACTTTGCACACTTCGCGGAGCCTTTATAATAAAATTACCCAAAATTGTGGGCTTTAATTCTCAAAACCGTTATGCATGGGATCCACTACCCAATAGGCCCCCAACACAATCTTTGTGACTTGTCCTGAGTCACTCATCAGTGTGGCCAAGCGCGTTACCAAGGCTTCGCAGTCCACCATCCCTGTGAGTGACGTACTACAATATGTTTCTCCATCCTTGCCTCCTGCAACACTTATTTAAGCTCTTGCTCCATTGCCCCTACTAATTCCCTTAACTGATGATGCTCATTCTGCTCTCCTAGGTTAACATAAAGAAACCCCTCATAGGATCTTAGCTCTAGCTAAGATGTCAAATGTGTGAACTTTCTGTGCAAGAGCAGCAAACTTGCGATGTTTGGTCCAGTATACTTAATCTCTACTGAAGCTTGTGTTGCATTTTTGCAAGAGAGTTGTTGTTGTCCATGAGGTCCCAATCTTCAAGTTCCATTGTGGGCACACAGCCCAGCGATGCACTTTTCAATGGAATTCTATCTTTTATCCCAAGATTCACCGTCTTGCCCTTATCTTTCATTGATCGCTTACCAGACCACGGGTTTTGTGGCGACATCCAAACCAGTCCTGCTATCTATTGGGGAATTTTTAGTACATCTACCACTGATAACGTTGGGCTCGGTGCAGTGACCTTGGTTGTCAACATTACGTTGTCCTGAAGGTCCTGCGTCTCTAATGTCACAACCACGGGGCTTACTCTCAAAGCATCAAATTTTGACAGGTCCATACCTATTAGATAGTGCAATAACTTAAGTCTCAAGATTCCATGGTTTGTTCAGTGGATGACCAGCTATGATTTATAGGCTTGCTGAAATTCAAAGTCGACCATTCCCCCCTTTTCTAGGTCATTAATGTGATACTGGTGGCAGATCGTTTCAAATCTAGTTCTAACTTCGTGTCTTAATTGTCCGCTTTCCACTCCTCGTTGTCTTAAATTGACCATCTTGTAATGAACAGTGACCTCAATGGTCACATTCTAGCCTGTTCACGCAACAGCGCAGTCCCTTATGCATGAACCCTCTTTCCACGCTCTCCTGCAGACTCATTTATAATCTCGCACCTTCTTTCAACTACTTGGAGCACTGAGACTGTGCTTCAATCGATTAGTCAGACAGTCGGCCCACTCATGTAGGGCTTCAAGTGGTTGCCAATTACTCTTCCTGGGAAGGGATCTCCATTAAGCTTGACGAGCTGGATTGAGCCTCTGTCTGTGACCTCTTTCACCACATATGTTCCCAACCAATGCATGCAGAGTTTTCCAGGGAAATTCCTAAACTTGCCGTCATACAACAGTACTAAATCATTTACTTTGAATGTGCACAACTTGATATGGAAATTGTGCCAAGATTTCTTGCGTTATTTCTGTACCTACTGATGGAATCTTACTAGAAACCATTCTTCGTCAAGTTCTTCCAGTTGTGCGAGTCTCTCTTCCAAGGCTTCATGGTCTACCATGTCTGTCATCGCCACTATTCGTAAACTAGGTACAATGTATTCCATTGGCATGATGGCTTGCATGCTGTAGACTAACCTGAAAGGTGTCTGACCCATCAATTTCTTACATGTGGTTCTGTATGCCCATAAGATGGCAGGTATGCACAAGTCCCAATCATTTCACTGCTCATTACATACTTTGGTCAATGCAGTTTCCAGAATCTTTTTGAATGCTTCTACTGTCCCATTAGCTTGCAGGTGGTATGGTGTAGTTTGCTAATACTTTAATTTAGGAAGTGCATTATGCAATCACTCATTAGAAATTTTAGGCATCCAAACCGTGTCAACACGTTGTCGAACAAAAATTTCGCAGCTATAGTAGTCGTGTAGTCCTTAACCGACTATGCCCCCACCCATCGAGTTAGGTACTCTATTGCGGTGATGATATAGCATGCACTCATCTTCCCTTGAGGTTTGATGAGCCTCACAAAGTCTATCACCCATTTTTCAAATGGCTACAACATCATTTGTGGATTAAGGGGCATCTCATCCATTTGCGTTGGTTTCTGAGTCCGTTGACATACATTGCAGGCTCGATAGTACGCTTTCGAATCTTGATGTACAGTTTTCCACCATAGTCCGGTGTGAAGAATCTTCTGTACTATTGCCCATCCCGCATAATGTCCTCCTATAGTGCCCCCCCACCGCGCCCCCCCCGCCCCCCCCCATGTGCTTCTGTGAGGATCTGCCCCCATTCAAATTTAGGTAGATATCTTCATAATATCGCGTCGTTTCCCATTTTGTAGAGGTGCCCCACAATAACATAAAAATCCGTTGCACGTACCACCAATTCTTTCTTCTACTGGACTGAATATCCCTGTGGTGCGGTCCCTGTGGTTAAGAAATGAATTATATCTTCAAAGTGGCCTTCCGCGACGTGCACTGCATAGAGTTGTGCATCAGGTAGTATCTCCTCCAAATTTGTTGGCTCCTTACCATTCTCAATTCGTGATAGGTGATCTGGTCTTGCATTTAAGCGTCCCAGCTTTAGGATGACCTCGAAGTCATACTCTTGAAACAGTAACAACCATCTTCATATGTGCCCCCCAACATAGGCTTGTTCACCGGGTATTTCAATGCAGAATGATCGATATACACCTTGAAGTGCCCACCAAGTAGACAGTGGCAGTATTTCTAGAGTGCATATACCATCGTCAGTCCCTTGCACTTAGTAGTAGAGTATTTCTTTTCGGCTTTGGACAATTGCCAACTTGAGAACACAATCAGGTGATCGATGCCTTTTGCACCTTCCTGAATGAGTACAACGCACACCACGATAGACGATGCATCAACATGCACATGAAATTTGATGTCCCATTTTGGGAAAACCGAAAGGGGAGCGGATGCCATTTTTTCCTTGAGAACCTCCAGACTTTTTTTCCAATCACCATTCCAACAATATGTAGTGTCCTTTTTCCACAACTATTCCATTGGTGTTATGATTTGTGCATAGCTCTTAGTAATCTTCCGATAGTAGCTAGTGTGCCCCAACGTGGTGCGTAGTTGTTTGACATTTCGTGGTGCTTCCAGATTGAGAATGACAACAATCTTCGTAGGGCCCACCATCAAGCCTTGTTTGTAGACCACATGGCCAAGAAAATTTCCAAAGGTAATGAGGAAGGTGCACTTCTTAAGATTCAGTGCAATCTGGTGTCATCAGAAAGTATCCAGCATCAACCATAAGCTCGCTATATGGTTTTTAACTAACCCAAATATAGTCCAATCATCGAAATAAACCTCCAAAAACTTATGGATGAACTCTTTGAACACGACCACCACTATGGGCGAAAATATCGCTGGCACATTCTTCAGTCCAAAGGGCACATTGTCTTGCTCCTATCTTCTAGTGTGATCTTGATCTGATGGTACCCTTAGAACCCATTCGTGAATGAGTAAGCTTCCTGTCTGCCAACATTCTCCAATACTTCATCTGTAAATAGTGTCAGGAATGGATCATGAACAAAGGCGTCACTAAGCTTCTTGAGGTCCATGCAGATTCAAATTTCGCCCTTCTGTTTTTTCTCCTGCAATATCATGGGACTCACCTAGTCAGATTCTTCCGCTGGCTCAATAATTCCTGTTGCAAGCATTTTGTCCAACTCTTCACGAACCTTTTCCTTATACTTCGGATTCAAATTCTAAGGCCGTTACTTAACTGGATTCGTGTCTCGTTTCAAAGTAATATTCATCATTCATAAGTTACCAAGGATCCCCTTTAACTCCATGATTTAGGTTGGGAACAAATCTTGATATTCACGAAGTAACTCAATGACCTTATCCACCGTGGCATCATCCCAATAATCCCCAAGCATCACATACTTTGGCTCCACATCTGTGCCAATGTTTACCTGCTTTGTTTTCAGCAGCGCAATGATGTTAGGGTCCTCGATTGATGGTCCTCGAACTTTGCAACTCCGTTTAGTTTCCAGAATATTAATATTTTGAGGGTCGTCATCATCATCCTCCACTTGTACGTTGTAACATTCTAGGGCATAGCTTAACTGAGGTGACCATACTGGTTGAGCTATGTCCCATGATTCATGTGGGTTTTTCAAAATGGCGGCTTTCATGGCTTGCAGCGCATCGTCAAGAGTGTCTACCCATGGGTCTTCAAATGAGAATGTTAACAAAAATCCTTCGTGCAAGAAATCCCATTTGCCCATACCATGTCAGATTTTTGTCTTGGTATACCAATTCCTTGGTATGATATCAAAGGAATGATAGAATAAGTGTACCCATTTAGGCTGAGGTTCTTCTCCATAGGCCTTGGTCCATTTTGTGAGGTGCGTGAGTGGGTCATTGCATCCATTGTATGTCTTGATTATTCGTAGTTTTGGTTTCCCAAACCATAGCCGTATCATCCTCCTGCAGCCATGCCAGTTTTCAAAGTTTCCTTGATTTGTTCCCCACCAACGCGCAGGTTTTGCACGTGGCGCCCATTTCAATGCATCAAACCGTTGGTGCTCTTGTACTACACTCTCAAACTTGTTCAATAATTCATCCACCTGTATCAATCCATCATATGTTAGTAGATCTTAAGCCTGGCCTTTTATGCAACACAATAATTTAGTCATCATATTACAATTTAGCATTGTCACTTCGCTCAGTCAATTGTGCCAGCATTCACCTTCTTCATCTAAATCCGAAGGGCAGGAACTTGTGTGCTCCCACGAGACCCTTCCATCTGCAATCAGATTTAGCCAATCCTGGTCTTGAAAAAAGTTATCTTGTAGATACAATCTAGCTTATCATCTCTTCCATCGTCATGCACGGGTTCAATGTAGCACTCTCCTTCAGCTGGATCTAGTGAAACTACTGTGTAGGGACTTTTTCTCGAATATCATCTTCCATTTTTTTAGATTGATGATCCATTCATATCTGTGGCCCAATCTATTCCTAGAATGGCAGGTAAGGATTACTGTCATCCAAAATCTCTATTACCTCAAAGTCTGTTTGCATGCTCGCACCTTCGATATCCACTATTACCCCTTGCAATCTTTCCATGGGTAAGATCTTTTGTTGGTTCACCATCAGTAATTGAATAAGGGACAACTTTAACATGGGCCTACCCATGCATTCTCATGTTTACTTTGGTAAAACATTCACGTCCGATCCCAAGCCTAAGATTACCTAATCCATTTCATACTTTCCAATCTGTGCCGTCAATCTCATTTGCCTCCCGATGCACAGTGCATGCCTTCCTAGTTTCTGGACTACGCGCGGTTCACCTAACCCTGCGCACCTAGTGATAAGCTCTTGTAGTCCTTTAACTGCCTTATTTTCGTGCAACAATTTCATGCATGTCTCTAAAAAGGTAGTTAGCATAGAAGGATCCATTCTTGCCTCTAATTGATCCTTACTACTTGAAGTAGAGGCCTCCCTGAAGCTCTTCTTAGCTTCCATAAACATCTCCTTTGTGCATTCCAAGTCAAACTCAGGTTCCTTTGTAGGAGCCTTGCGAACCCATATATCTTCCTCGGGCTGCTTCCCCTTATCTTCCCCTATGATCACGCCACTTCTAAGCATCATGTTTACATTGGGGTCTTCTTCGCATGGTTCAGACCTCATCATTTGGATATTTTGAGTCGGAGTAGGCTATAGCACCCATTTCTCGCACATTTGTCAATCAACATCGGACAATCTACCATTTCATGATCAAACCGCTCATAGTACAGACAAGATATTCTCATTGGGTTGGTACAATCGCAAGCGTAGTGCAATGGTCCTTCGCAGTTGTAATAGATTAGTTGTTTGTGGCCCCTTCCGGGCCCCATTCCACCTCGTCCTCATCCTCATCCTCACCCTTGAAATCCCCCATGCGTTATTGTTGCAGTTGGATCGAGGCCTCACATTTCAATCTGCATTTCATAAGCTGGGGTCCTATCCATCATTAGCTCATAGCTCTGACATGTTCGCTCATCGTGGCCCACTGATCTACATAAATTACAAAACAACTATTGCGAAGTCTGTGTATACTTCTGCAACAGGTGACAATTGTCTGTTGTGTGCTTTCCTCCCACCTAACAGATTTCACACCAGAGCATGGGTACCACACCTAGCCTGACCTGTGCCTTTGGTCTCAACAGCATTGATCTCAACCCTACCAAGTAGTTTGTGAATACCGGACAGTGATCCTTATCGTGGCCCTATCCCTTACATTTTATGCACCACACTTCTTCCCGCACTTTCGGCCGACATGCCCTATCTTGCTTCAAACTCTGCATCTCCAAGCATAGGTTCTATAGATGCACATGGATTTGTTGGAGTGCCAACCCCTGATCTTCTATTGGTGTTTCATGCAACCTCATCGCCATTTCCAATGCCTCTGCCTGGGTTGAGAGTTTCTATTGTGATAACACCATCCTCAGGTGTGGTGTCAAAGACACCACAAACCACACACGGTGTTGTGCATCTGTCAGTGTCATATTAGCCTCGTGGATCATACCTTTTAGCCTTTGATCCATATCCCAGGGGGTTTCGCCTGGAATCATCACAATCTCTTTAAACCCAATGATTGACTGTGTCTCTAACTTCCACCGACTAAACTCTCTATTCAACGCATTCTGAATCTCTGTTATTCCTACATTTGGGTGATCACTCGAGTGCTTGATATACCATGTCAGTGCACGATCCTACAGCACGCTTACCAATGTGGCCTTCTTAATGTTGTCATTTGGTACCCCGTGTGCTTCCCACACTGCTCTTACTATTAACCAGAACTGATATGGATCTTCATTCCCTACTCCTTTGAATATAGGTAGCTTAATCACACTTGCCATGCTTAATTGTGTATTTGGTGGAGGTAGGGTGGATGAAGGTGGAGGTGAATTAGGTGATGGCATAAGTGGAGAAGATAGTTGTGGAATGCATTGCCTTATCAAACTAACTACACTCCTCGGAGAAACCCAAGTGCTCTCTCACGAAGGTGATATTAAAGGATTGTTCCCTAACCCTTCAATCCCTTTGTAGATCTTTCCACTTCACGTCGCTCCACTCATTAATGTATTTGCATAACCCTCTTTTCACATAACAACATATTAATCCATGTATTCAGGGATTTGATGTACCTACCTTGCGGTCCCTTGAGAAAACATCATTCTGCTTCGCTATAACTCATAGTAGTGTCTATTGCAAACTCAGTAATAAACCCTCCTATTATTTGGTCAAGCCAATGGTCCACAGCCCACGGGATCTTATCTTCTAATGCCTCTAGTCTACGCACTAACTCCAGAGTCCACACTATCGGTTGATCGAGCTTGCAACTTCCCTAGCTATTAGTTAGCCTCACAATCCAATCATACAACTCTGAGGAGAAGGTTGCGAAGAACATCTCATGGATTTCCGTATATACGTAGCGATCCAGCCACCTCTTCTCGAATATCTCCGGTGTTTTTTTTCATGTATCACAAACTCGTGAAGCTTCTAATCCAACCAATCTTCAATTTCCTTCTTTGTAAGGTTCTAATGTTCCAACATCAGACATCCTTTAGGCAGATCCTGGTCCCGGCAATGGAACCATTTTTTGGCTTGTTGGGGCTTGACCCAAGTTCAGAAGTGTTTTTGCCAAACAAATCCCAAAACTATAGGCCCTTTTGGCAACAATCCACGTAGCGCGGATTGAGGTCTCACCCGAGGTAGTATGGGAGGGTGTTGGAACTAGGTTTCCACACTCTAGGGATGTCTTGATGAGGTCTGAAGAGTTTGTGAACTGATCTTTCGCACCTGTACTATTTCGCGCAACTATCCGACCATCACGTAGCCCTTGTACCGAGTGCGAAGAGGTGTTGTAGATCCCTTACCCTTAGCATGTTTTTATTATAGATCTGACCTAATGTAGTAGTCTTTAACAATCATTCAATATTTGTCACAAGTGCACGCCAACATAAACCTTAAAGAGATGTGTAAAACCGTAACAGAAGAATAAACACATAGATCTACAAGCAGATGCATGATATTTTAGAAACACTTATCTTTTATTAATCTTTTGTTCCTGTACAATCCAATTCCACCCTGCACACTCAACTGCAAGGGTTCATGCACATAGTTGCGAACTCTACCAGGCCTCTGCACACACAGCTACAGAGCCTCTTCTATTACTACCACCTACAACTCAAACTTATAGACTCAGAGTGAATATTTCTTTTAGAAACCCATACACTTAAGCTCTGAACAAAAGCTACCTTCTACACTTAGAGCCTCACTCTATTTATACATTCCCATGGTCCGCAGACCATGGGTAGGCTGACACCTTCTAAATTAAATTACGATATTTTAGGGTGGACTACCCTTTGACTTAACTTATTACAATTCATGCTCTGCACACTTTGTGGAGCCTTTATAATACCATTACCCAAAATTGTGCGCTTTAAGTCCCAAAAATGTACACGGGGGATCCGCTACCTAACACATTTCTTTACTAGCCTTTGTAGTAGTAGCATACTCTTCTTCCATTGTTGAGAGTGCAACAACACTTTGCAGTTTTGAACCCAACTGACAGTTGTTCCAGCTATACTAAACACAAACCCTGTTGTGCTCCTCATCTTATCTCTATTACCTACCATATCTACATCAACATATCCCTATAGAGAAATGTTCGAACTACCAAAGCATACTGCTTGATTTGTGGTGCCTCTCAAATACCTAAGAATCCACTTCATCGCCATCCAATGTTCTTTTCCTAGATTGTTCATGTACCTTCTTACAACTCCCACTTCATGTGCAATATCAGGCCTTGTGCAGACCATTTCATACATTAAGCTTCCAATTGCTGATGTATATGGAACTTTAGACCTATAAGCCATTTCTTCCTAAGTCTTGGGACACACCTCCTTACTTAGTTTGAAATGGCTAGCCAAATGTATACTAATTGGTTTTGCATTCTGCATATTAAATCTTTTCAACACCTTTTCTATGTCCTCACTCTGAGACAATGTTAATTTTCGATTCTTCTTGTCTCTAGTTATTCTCATACCAAGGATTTGTTTTGCAGCACCCAAACCCTTCGTTGAATTAGTTCGCTAGTTTTCTTTTGAGAACATTTATTTCCTTCATGTTAGAACCTGCAACAAGCATGTCATCTATATACAATAACAATATAATACATCTTCCATCATTTTTCCTTTTAAGATAAACACAATGATCATAGTGACATCTAGTATAACCTTGTTTAAACCTATCAAATTTTAGATACCACTGATTTGGAGCCTGTTTTAAGCCATACAAACTCTTCTTCAAACTACACACTAGTTTCTCCTTCCCTTTTACCTCATTTCCTTGTGGCTGCTTCATATATATCTCTTCCTCCAAATCCCCATGGAGAAAGTTTTTCTTTAAATCTAACTACTCAAGATGCAAATCGTCAACTGCTACTAGACTTAAAATAGTTCTAATTGAAGTCATTTTAACAATAGGAGAAAATATCTCATCAAAATCTATACCTTTTTTTTGTGCAAACCCCATCACCACAAGTCTAGATTTATACCTTTTTCTACCTCCATCTTCTTAGTTCAACCTGTAAACCCATTTATTCTGTAATGTTGTTTTACTTGTAGATAATATGAATAAGTCCCAAGTATGGTTATGTGCCAAGGAGTCCATCTCTTCTTTCATGGCTTGCTCCCACTTCTTCATAGTTTCTACCTCTACTGCTTCTTCATAACATTCTGCTTCACCAGAATCAGTCAACAATACATAATGTAATGAAGGAGAGTATCGTTCAAGGGATCTACTTATCCTGGTAGATCTTCTAACACCACTTTCAGGTGTTTGAGGTTCTTTTTGTTGTTGTCACTGTTTTTTTTATTCTATTTGTTGATCATTATGATTTTTAGGCACCATCACATTTTCTGTGATCTCATCAAGCACTCTATATTCTCTGTTTTCTTTTTCCTATTTCTTTTCCTGCAGCTAATCCTTATACAAAACCTTTTCATTGAATATGACATCTCTTCTTCTAATGATTTTGTGTTTTTCCTAATCATAAAAGCGATAACCAAAATCATTAACACCATATCCAGTAAAGGTACATTTCTTTGATTTTGCCTCAAGCTTTTATCTATTTTCTTTATTAATGTGGACAAAGGCTTCACAACCAAAAGTCTTTAAAGGTGAGTAGTTTACCTTTTTACCCGTCCATGCCTCCTCTAGAATACCACCATCCAAAGAACTTGAAGGCCCTCTGTTTATTAGATAAAAAATAATATCTACATCATCTTCCTAAAATTTTAAAGGAAATATTGCATGCAATCTCATGCACCTTGCACGCTCCATGATTGTCATGTTCATCCTTTTTGACACACCATTTTCTTGTGGTGTTCCTAGAACTATCTTCTCTCTGCAAATTCCATTCTCTAAACAATACCTATCAAACTATTTGCTTCCATATTCACCTTCATTATTTGATCTGAGACACTTCAACCTTTTTCCTGTATCATTTTCAACCAAAGCTTTCCATTTATTGAAAGTATCAAATACATTAGATTTATTTCGAATATAATAAATCTAGGTTTTTCTGGTTTCATCATTAATAAAAGTAACATAATAATGAGAGCCACTGAGAGATGATACCTAAGTAGGTCCCCATACATCTATATGCACAAGCTCTAATTTTTTGCTCTTCTTTTCTTTCCCAACGCTGAGGAATCTGACTCTCTTCTGCTTTCCATAAACACAATTCTCACAAAATTTTAAATAAACATGCTTCAAACCTGGCAACAAATTTCTTGAGTGAAGAATCTACATCCCCTTCTCAGTCACGTGCCCAAGCCTATGATGCCACAACGTCATATATGCTTCTGTAGAGGTTAAAGCTTTAACAGAATTAGAAATACCATTGCATAAATACAATGTACCAACGTTTTCTCCTTTTGTTATTACCAGGGCTCCTTTAGTGCCCTTCCAAGTTTTATCTATAAAAGTAGTTACACAACATTCACCTCCCAACTGTCCTGTTGAAATAGATTTTTCTTCAGATCTGGAACATGCCTTACCTCCTTCAATAGCCATTGATTTTGATTCTATTGTTTTATGAAAATTGTACCCATTCCAATGATTTTACAGGGTTTGTCATCACCCAATCGAACCTGTCCAAAATCTCCTTGAATATAATCATGAAAATGTTTCCTATCAGGTGTGGCATGGAATGAGGCCCCTGAATCTACCACCCAGGCAAAAATAATATTTTATAATGAAATAATCAAAGCATCTTGCAACACATCACCTGTCACATTCGCTTCATGATTTTTTTCTTGTTGTGTGTCTCCTTGTTTTCCCTTCCGAGACTTGCAGTCTTTCTTCAGGTGTCCTTTCTTCCCACATTTCCAGCACACATTCCCGATATGGACTTGGATCTACCTTTCCTTGGCTTACTCCGATATCTTGGGATCTTTCCTCTTTCCATTTTTCGTCCTCTAGTCTCTGCAGTCAAAGCATTACCTGATGTCTCACCGAAACTTTTCCGTCACATTTCCTCACTAAGGATTGCACTGACAACATTATCAAAATTTAAAGTACTATATCCAGAGACAGAGTTACTAATGGCCATAACTAAACCATTCCAACTTTCTGGCAATGAGCATAGAAATAACAAAGTCCTAACTTCATCATCAAAAGTTACCCCTACAGAACTTAACTGATTGGTAAAGGTATTAAATTCATCTAAATTACCAGCAACAGATCCACCTTCTAACATCTTCATATTAAATAAAAACTTCATAAGAAATTCCTTATTTCAGGTCAAGGGTTTTTCATATAGTTTGGCCAATGCCAACATTGAACCCTCTGCTATCATTTCCTTTTAAATATTAAAGGCTACCGACGCTGCTAGGCATAGCCCTATTATTCCAAGTGCCTTTCTGTTGAGAACATCCCATTCTTTGTTTTTCATACTCGTCGACTTCTTTATCTTTCCTCTCAGTGGTAGGTACATATCTTTCTGATCAAGTAATCTTCCATCTACATATTCCATAGCTGCTAGTTTTGGTCATTAACATTTTCGACCCTAAACCTACCATCTTCTGCAATTGCTTCCACTCGAACCAGGAACCCTTCTCTCTTGCGAGTTTATTAGCCAAATAGACCTTCAGCTCTAATACAAGTTGTTAGAAAATTATATATTACAAAGCAATGGAACACATAAAATATATTGCAGAAATATAAACACTGAAAACACATAAAACAAGAGAGACACAAATATACATGGTTCACCGAATTTGGGCTACGTCCACAGAGAAACAACCAGTCCTTCCTTTCATATTATCTAGCAAAATGAAGAGATACAACCTACAACAGGTCCATTGTAATTCCCTCTTCTCTCTCACACAATCTCGTCTCTCTTTCTCGCTCAAAATACAGATCTACATAGATGTAATAGAATTCCCTCATATATAGCGACGGGTTTCCTTCTAGGGAAAAAACCCTAAATTAAACATAATTTCTACCGTTAGATTTCTGCCTAATGAATACCCCAGATTGACTACGAAATTACAACATTTTACAAGGCAATTTTGCATCTATTTTTAACTTTGGCCCCCTCCCTGGCAGCACACATTTACAGGTGGCGTTGCCACCACATTACGAAATTGGGTCCAATGTGGCGATACCTCTGAATAAAGAAGATAATTAGGCTCCACACCCAACACTTCCAACCTTAGGGGTAAGTCATGCTCAAGGGATGGTTGGGCAGGAGCGTACAATACCAAATTCTTAGAAAAATGTCCATTCTTAATGGTCATGTTCCCAACTCTACAACTTATGTAAGCATCAGAAGTGGCTAGCCATGGTCTTCCAAGGATGATAGGATAACCATTGAATTTTGTTTTGGGCTAGAGAACCAGGAAATCAACAGGATACTCCCAAGAATCAATAAAGACCATTACATCCTCAATAACTCCCTTAGGAGCCACTGTGGACCTATCTGCAAGTTGCAACACTATTGTGGTTTTTCTCAAAGATCCTTCGCAGTTTAGCTTGAGCATGATTTCGTTAATCATCACATTGATGGCATCTGAAGATCAATCAAGATGTGGGTGACAATGATGCCATCAATGTGCACATCTACCACAGGGCTTCTAGGGTCTAGATACTTTGGGAAAATCACTCTCCCCAACATTATATCAGACAATTGACCAATGGCATTGATGGTATGGTTCTTTTTTTCTCCTCCTAAGATGTTTGAAGCATTTCTCTTTTATAAGCTTTTTTTAGATGGGAACATCCTTGATAGCTTGGAGGAGTGGGATTTTAACACACAAATTTTTCAATTCTCCCAGAAGTTCAATCTCTTCTAGGGTGTACTGGTTAGAATGGATTAATCTTCTAGGAAAAGGAGGTGGATTGGATTTAGGAACACTCTCTTCCTTTTCCTCTTCAAGCTCCTTAGGTGGAGATGGAGGTTGGTTATCTCAGAGCACTTTTCCAGACCTAAGGTTGATTTCTTGAATCTCCACAACATATGCAGGGTAAGATGTCTCTCCACTATAGACCTTTTGTGCCTACTTGTTGTTCGGGTTCGAATTTGGTTGAGCAGGCATTTGGGGTTTCTTAGGTGGAGCGGGATGAATGAGATGTGGTTAAGATGGAGGTGGAGGCTATAAAGCAGGTGGTTGGTTGAATTGATGCCTCCAACCTTGTGATGGGGTATTCCACTTAGGATGTGTAGAAGCATATGGATGAAATGGTTGATTGGTAGGTTGGGGTGGATACTGAGATACATAAGGCCAAGGAGAAGGTGTGGATCATGAAGGATGAGTAGGAGAATACCATGGTGGCAAGGGTGCATTATGGTTAAGATGGTAATAGGAACAAGATGCACCTTGCATGCCCTGCTGGTATGACCGAGGTCCTTGCGGTCTCCTTTGATTGATGTAACATAGTTGTTTAGCCCCACCTTCTTCCCCTTGGTATACAAATTTCAATCCAAAAAAGGAAGGGCACTTATATGTGGAATGGTTTTCCTCACAAACCAAGAAAATCTCGATAACATTTAATGGACATTCATTTCTGGGGTGCCTTCTTGTGAATTTGGGTGAAAATATAGCTAAGGCTCTCTCTGCTTCCTCTTGCCTCCTCTTGACCTGCATGATGTCAATTTGCAAAGAAAAAGTTGTGACATTTCACTTTTAAATTCCTCCAACATGTTTCTAATTTCATTCTTGATAGATGTGTTGGAGGAATAGGAACTAGTTAGAGATTGACTAGACCAACCCTTTTTCCTAGCATCCCTAGAATGGTTTTTGAATATTGTCTTGATGTTGTCATAGGACAAATGATAAATTTCCCCTCCACACAGCATGTTTAGGGTTTCTAATATGTCCTCCCTGATTCCTCTAAGAAGGACTAATTTGAGTGATTCAAGACCAAGGGTGCATCTGACCCTTTTACAACTAAGCTAGAACCTTTCCTCATAGTCTTCCGAATATTCATATGGTCCAAGAGTCATTCTAAATATTTCCTCTTTGGTATCCCTTGACCTACAATAGTCCCTATACTTGTTGTTAAAGGATTGCTACATTTGAGCCCAAGTAGTGATGTTATCCCCGGGTAGACCCATGAACCAATGCAAGGTTTCATCCTTAAGGGTGGATGGGAACAAATTCAACTTCTGGTCATCAGAGGTATAATCATAAGTTCTACACATAACAACAAACTCAAACAAGAATGTATCAGGGTCCTTTGAGGTTAATCCATGGAAGTGAGGAAGGGTAGAAGGGCTTATATTTTTCATCCTAGCATCTCCATTAGTTTCTCTGATGGGAAAAGCAACCTCATTTCTATTTTCATCCATGGTGTGGGTATGTGGAATGGTTTCTTCTTCTTTTTCACCAATAGGTTCTTCAAATATCTTAGGTTGTTCACTTAAGGGGTCCTCTATCTCCCTTGTAGTGAGAGAGGGAAGTTGACAGTCACCGAAGAAGAGTGAAGGTTGATTGTTTGATGGTGTGGGTGTATTTGGCAAGAATTTCCCAAAGTGTCTCTACTCCTATGAGGCATGAAAGAGAATTTTTATTTTTATGTGTTTCTCAAAATCAACTAAAAAAAGAAAGAAAGGAAGAAATTACATCTACCTAGACACCTCCCCAGCAATGATGCTGAAAAGTGGTGAGCCTCAGTATTTCAACAAGAGTGTTGCAATTCCCAAGGCTTCAAAATTTACTTTATCAACTCGAGGTTTCGTACAAACTTACAAGTGACAGTGCTATATACATAGTAGATGCTTCATTCTACTCATGGCACTCTCAACTGGGTCACTTGATAATTAGGGTTCAAGACAATTCCTCTACTGAACTAAAGGAGTCTAACTACTAAAAGCATAATGTGAAGTCTAGTAATAGTGCAAAGAAAGTAAATTCTTTACAATTAGAAGATGAAAATTCTCAACTTGTAAATGTTATGAAAGGATACAATCTTATTCTAGGTTGCATAAAGGAAACTATGTTATCTTCACATAATCATTTAGCTATTAGGGTTGCTTGAAAACATCATATTACTCTATCAATTCATAACTCAAAAGTGTATGCATTGTCTACCTAATTCACACTTGCAAAGTAGAGAAATTCTAATTGTTAAGTGTACTTCAATTTATTTATAATCCCAATATCAATATCCATTTTAGAAATCACATCAACAAGATAGTCAAATGCAAATAGAACATAAACAATAATAGTAGAAGACTAGCCAAGATAAGAGAACACAAGATATGGCACCAACCAGGGACAAACCCCAATGTGGGGAAACCCTTGATCAATTCTTCTTATAATTCTTCAAAATTTTAGTATAGAGAGAGTACAATGTATAATATTCACTTGTCCAATTACAATGAAAATCTGATCAGTCAAACAAGAGAAACATAAATCCCTAACCAAAAAGTCAACATTGGTCAACAGGGCAGAATTCTTCCCCAATTCAGCTTTATCAAACCCAATCAACTTCGACCTCCAACAATAAGTCTAATAAGCCCAAAAATAGTCTGAAAAAAGTCCAGTCAAACCTAGTCAACAAAGCTCAACCCTACAGCCAGCCCTAGCACAGTCAACGCTGGTCAAACATGAGACAAAGATGCCTCCGATTTCATGCCCAGAACTGTGGCCTACTAAAACAGAAATCCTCTAGCCAAAACTGCACCAAAACAAGTCAACGCAAGTCAAACAACCTCTGCAATTTTCGGTCAAATCTGGTCAACGGTTGGAACAAAATCCCTTCCTTTCCTTTCCACATGTTGAGAGAATCTTCTAATTTTCATACCCAATCAATAAAGGATAGAGAATATGTGATCGATTGAAGTGACCAAATGAGGAGGAGGCATCATGTATTTATAGGCAAATGTTGAGGATGAAGAGACGTGATTGTTGGGCTTCTGAGCCTACATGAGTTTGGTGGTCGACCTTCACAATTTGTCCATAATCAAAATAAATTCATAATTTCATTTGTACATGTCAAAATGGGATGATCTTTAGATCAATCCTACACTTCTCAGAGATAGGAATCCAAGAAAAAAATGAGTTGCCTAATATGAGTTGTCAGATGTGAAGTTTGGCCCTAGTTTCCAAATTTAACACTCCCTCTCAATTAGGGAGAACTTCACGTGCAAAACTGTCTGACAATCTGTACCATCACTGTCTCTTCTCTGCTAAACTATGAAGAAATAAGAAATGATTGAGAATGTATCATACCATTCTCCACTGACCTGAAGTGAGTCTCCAATAATCGAGAGTGTGTCATACCACTCTTAACCAACTCGAAGTCAGCTTCCATTAATCCTAGATCAATATCAACATCCTAACATAGGGAATACGATAGTACACGATGCATCCATCGGTAGTACTATGGTCCCTATCCTCATTTCCCTACTCATTGGCCAAATGAGAGGTACTTCCCATGAGTCCCAGACTACATGGGTAGGATGTACCGGTAGGAGAAGGTGAACCACTCATCCTACTCATATGCCATAAGAGAAGGTGAACCAGTCATCCTATCCATATTCCACCATGGGGTATCACAGGGGAAGATGAACCACTCACCCTGTACATCATGCACCATTAGGTGAAGGTGAACCACTCACACTATGGTCGTTCATCGCTCTAAGAAGTACCCCAAGTCCCCCGAAGCTCCTAGAGCTCAACATCCATCTCATATGGGACCCTCATAAGAGGGTCTCTCCATGACTCCAAGTCATTCATGGAAGGTTAAGAATTTGACCTTCCCCAAGGGCTTCGTAAGAATATTGGCAACCTAATAATCAATGCCAAATCCCAAATAAAGTGGTACCTAATATCAATATGCTTGAAGCGGTCATGAAACACGAGATTCTCTGAAAGATGAATGCCAATATGGTTGTCACAGAAGATCATGGTGGTATCTAGCACATGTCCAAATAGCTCACTAAAGATCTTCCTCAACCAAACAACTTCACAGGAGGCCAAACTAGCAATAATGTATTCAGCCTCAACGGTGCTCAAGGAAATTGACTTCTTCTTCCATCTCATCCATGATATCAAAGTAGAACCTAGAGAGAAGCAACATCCAGATGTTCTTTTACGATCCACCACACTACGTGCCCAGTCTACCTCACAGTAACCATAGATCCTCACATTCCCAATAGTGTATCTCAGTCCATAAGTGATCATGCCCCGAAGATATCTCAAGAGATTCTTGGCAGCAATCCAATGTATGTGATGAGGTTCGACCATAAACTGGCTCAATGTATTCACTACAAAACATATGTCTAGACAGGGGTTCACCAAGAACATCAGGCCCCCCACAATTTGATGATACTCAAAAGGATTTCCCAAGTCGAGCCCAGTAGCACTTCCGCATAACTTCTTGAAGTTAATTACCATCCAAGTAGTTACAAACTTGCAGTCCACCATCCCAAATCTTTCAAGTATATTCACAATATATTTTCCTTGAGAAAGGAAAATCTCACCTATATTTTTCCATACCTCCAACCCTAGGAAGTAATGCATCAGTCCTAAGTCCTTCACCTCAAATTCGGAATCCAACTCCCTCTTACATTGATGAATAAGAGGGTCTGCACCTGTCAAAAAGAGATCGTCCACATAGAGTACCAAGATGAGAGGTATATCATTCTCAGCCAGCTTAAAGTAAAGGTTCAAATCAACTTCACTTCTTGTAAATCCTAGGATCATTATATAGTTATCGATCCTCTCATACCAAGCTTACGGTGCTTGCTTCAACCCATAGAGGTATTTCTTCAACCTACATACATGTGTTTGATGATCTTGAACTTCGAACCCCTCAGGTTGTTCTACATAGACTTCCTCCTTAAGTGAACCATGCAAGAAGGAAATCTTGACATCCATTTGATGAAAGTTCCATCCTTGCGAAGTAGCCAGGGATATAATCAAACAGATGGTGGTGTAGCGGGAAACTGGTGCAAATATCTCATTATAATCTACACCTTCCTTTTGAGAGAAGGCTCGAGCAACAAATCTGACCTTCAACTTTTCAGCACTTCCATCAGCTCCATGCTTGATCTTGAAGAGCCATTTCGAGGTGACAATGGATTTGTCCTTGGGTCTAGGGATGTTATAGACATATTTAGGCACATCAAACCAAACTTATATGTCGATAAACTAGGGCTCACCAACCCCTAAAAGATTTTTTTCATACCCTAAAGAAACATAGTCATCTAAATACATCATTCCCCAAAAGTTCCAATTGAGAAATCATCCAGAAATGGCCTAGATTAAACCATACCGACTGCTCCACTGGCAAAGTGTGATGCATACTGAGTGGTACATTTCCAAGGTGCAATGCATACTGATTCGACCTTCTATAGGGTGCGATGGGCGAGGATGGACAAATGGCTGAGACAGTATGTTAGGTGGTTGCTCATGGAATCTTCTAGAAACTTCCCCTGTGCCACTTGCCTCTTTGAATTCACCCAAGGATGAATAAGGGACCTAAGAAATCTCCAAATGGAACCAATTGTAACAAGTGGAATGACACTAATCAAACCCCATGGATGACTCACACCCTTGCACACATCTACAAATGGATCTCCAATTCAAGAGATTTGGAGGCTGGAATATGGTGAATTGTAAGGAAGTGTTGATAGTTTGTAATTGAGGAAAGAGCATTGTATTGTTGGAGTGATCTTTCTATTTCATGAGGTGAAGAAGGATTGAAGCTGGGAGGATGATGTTGGATCAAACAACTGGGGTGTAATTCTCCCTTCTATTAATAAAGTTCTTCAAGTTTTCTTCCATGTGATTGTGCAATTGTGAATGTTATCATTTGCGAATGCTATCATTTGTTCATTATATATCTAATTCTGTAATGTTTATGTTGTAATAGATCACAATGCTTTGACGGTTCTTTGTTGTTGTACTTGTGCAAGTACTCTCCAAGCATGTTAAGTACAGGGAGGAGTTGCAGGCTCTATCAAAGGGGAGAGAGGTCAAGCAAGGGATTAAGTGGACGTTCCAGTTTGGTTCCATTATCTTTCTCTTATCTGTTACACATAGAAGAAATCATTGAATTGCTTTAAACTATTGTTTCTAGGGTAGCTGCCAAACCTAGAGGGCTAGCATTCTTTAGGAATACTAGTTTTTCCCATAAACAAATTGGCTACTCCACTGGGGAGAACAGATGTTTGTTTGTTATTATTCTTTGTTTTATAAACTATAGACAGAGTCTGAAGTCAGCCAGGTAGCCTTCGAACTGCTCTTGCTCTGCAATTGCATAGTAGATGAATGTTGCTTTAGTCAATCTCTGGTTTAGTTTATGAATTGAACATTTGACTTACAAGCACATATAGATGCCCTTTTGGTAGCTCAGTAACCTCTCAAGACATTCCTCTATACTTCGCTCTTTACTATTCATCAAAACTATGCTTAACTCATTGAAAACAGTTGCACATCTGAGCCAAAACCCATTTCAGATGCGCTCCCTAGACCATCGCACCATCTTCCACTATAATTCAGTATGCATCACACCTCCCGAGTGTAGTAAGTGCGATGCATCTCTGTTTCTGTGAAGCCTAGGTGCGATGGCTGACTAAACTCTTTTTCCATTCTAGAAATTGAGGGTTTTTTGACCTTGTTTTCAGTTTTGTTTAATTTTTTTGCTGCACATGAACTGTGCCTCCTTACTGAAGCCTACTTGCATCACATAGACCAGCCTCAATTACATTAGAATTAGTGAATGTTTTTTGTGTGTTTTTTCATCATTTACAATCCTTTGTCGAAAAATTGTTTAAATCGATTTGTCACTTTGATACAAAAGTGTCGTAATTGTTGTTTTGTGTCGAAAAGAGAAGTGTCGTGAAGTCTTCCTTCCCTTGATAATCGATTGAACTTTTCTTCATGTATTTGGTTTGATTTTTTTGTATTCGAAGTGTTGAAAGCATTTTTTATTCAAAAAATTGAAATTTTTCATTGAGTCTTCCTTTCTCTTTTGAAGAAGAAATTGTCGAAAATGTCATTTTGAATGAAATATTTCAAATCTTTGCTGCATTTAGTTTTCCTTTTTGGCATTTTTCACATTAAGGAGAACGAAAACAAATACATGCATTTGCATTTAGCAGTTGTAGATTTGTGTGTGAAAATATGATTTAGGGAAATGCACTAGGGTGTGCTCTTTGCTCCTTGCTCTTTGCACGATTATTTTCTTTCCCTAGTAGCTAGGATTTTCATTGCTCAAAATAAACAAAAATTGTTTATCATTGTAGATTGCATTTTAGGAATTTCAAATCATCGTCGCGCGGTGAACCATTGAAAGGAAAAATCTAAACAAGATCAACTTTAAAATAAATTTCAATGAATCTAACAACGCTTTGGAACTTAATGCAACATATCTAAAGGTCTAGGCTAGAGACATGTTATGGCATCATTAAAACTAGTGGCTTTCATTTTCATTGAAGGTTGGGTGATTCCTCCTCCTTGATACGACAAGTGCTAGCACAGACTTGTGCTCCTCGTACCCTCGCGTATATATTGGGAGACCATAGTAGGCTTAAATCCTTTATCCATAGGAAGTTGAGTTTGCCACCTTATTGATCGCAATGCACTGAACACAACATTAGGGAAGATTGACTATCATACATAAGTCCTTGGTAATTTCTTTTTAATTTATCACCAAGGTGTATATTGCAGTTTTTTGATTGGTTTGGTAATCCCTCTGTCTAGATTTTCCAGAGTAGTCACTTTCGTTCCTTTTCGACTCTTTAAAAGAAAAGGTCCATCTAAGCACTTGTCCTTTCAGGCTCATTAAAAATTGAAGGAGACTAGAGTCATCTTTAGCTTTTTCTCGACTCTTAAAAACTGAAAAAGCAAATTTGTGTCAAAGCGTCATTAAAATTAATTGAATTCGGAATAACATCCCTGTTCCTTAGTTGATCCTAGGTTGAGATATATGGAGACAAATCCGGAGCCCACCAATCAAGGAATCCCTTTTGAAGGGAATCCTATTCCTTTTCCTTCCTTAGGAAATATTGGTGCTCCTTATATGGCTACATTATCCCTGCCAAGACTTACCATTGGCCTACCAGTATGGTTGTTTTCAACATGTTTGGTTCAAAATGGGGGTACACCTTCAAATAAACAAAATCAATCTCCAATTGATTCTGAAGTTGACCCTTCGCCTTCTTCCTCATTTGTTTCTCCCTCCCCTTCTTCCTCTTCGCTTGGTGAAAGTAGTGATACTAGTAACCAGGTGGCTGAGAAGAAGAAGAACAGGAAGGAGAAGAAGAAGAAGCCAATTCAGCAAAGGGGCAACCAAGCAGCCATTTCTTTGAATGCATCATCTGACAAAAATATGCCCATTAAACTTCCCAAAGCCAAATATCCATGCATAATTTGTGCGGGAGACCATTTTCATCTAAATTGTCCTTATTTTCCTCGGATCTTGAAAGAATGGTCCTCCCATTCACACCATCCTGTTTCATCAACCTCTGGAGATCATGTTGGTAACACACCATCAACTAGTGATAGTAAAGTTCATGGACAAAAAGGAAAGGTCAGGATTCCATTTAGGTTATGTGAAGGTAATCATTCCTTTCACCTTTGTCCCTTTTTGGATGAAGCCAAAAGAGTGTTGGATAACCGTCCTGCTTCACCGCAACAACTTCCATTTGGTTACAGGAAACTCTCCCTAAATCCTTCACTAGTTGATAAACCGACTGACCAAAATCAACCGTTAGTCGAAACCACTCTCTAAAAGTGAATCCTATGAGTCTATACCCAATCCAAATCAACAAGTCGAGGTAACGGTTGACCCGATTTCATCTTCAGCTAATCGTACCTTTCCCGAAGAGAATGAAAATCATACCACTCAAGTTCTTGTTGTTTCCTTACATTCAAATGAGCTTGGGGGCAGTCCACCTGTTCCATCAAGACAGGAGGAAAATCCTCTAGTTCTCGTAACTCAAGGGGTTAATTCTCCTGTTTCTACAGTACCCCCTCTAAGTAGTCTAGTCACATCCTTTGATTAGAATCGATTGGCAGGATCCCGCCTTCCTTCTTATGTGCCTTTCTAGATCATAGTACAAGTTTGTAAAATGATTGTATCTGGAACTATTATAGATGAAGGTGCATCAGTGAGTATCCTTTCCTCAACTGCTTGGCAAGCGCTTGGTTCACCACCGCTTGTGCCTGTTACACAGAATCTATTGGGCTTTAACAAAGGAACCAGTGAACTGTTAGGGATCCTTCCTCAGTTACCTATCACTTTGGGAGGAAAAATAGTTTATCTGAATGTGATGGTAGTCCTAGGACCTTTAGATTACAATTTACTTCTTGGGCATGACTATGTTTATCACATGGCAGCTATTGTTTCAACACTCTTTCAAGTGATTTGTTTCCTGCATGAAGGCAGGATTGTCGCCATTGACCAGCTTTCATTTCCTGGTCCAAATATGGCTCCTAGTCAACCATCTTCCCTAAATGGTCCTTTTGTACCAATGGTATCATCCCCGCCACGAGTTAATTATGCCGCAACCTGCTCCATACCTACATCAACTGACGATCAATTCAGTGATGTTGTACATTATGTACTGGGGGAATTGGAACCAGATCTCTCCTTCGTGACCACTTATGAGTTCTAAACAAGGAGTCCGAGGATAGTTCATTGTCTTGTGTCAACCTCGTTAAAAAATGAAACAAGGAATCTGAGTAGATTTCCTTGTCTTGTGTCAAGCTCATTAAAAAATGAAACAAGGACCCTTGGAGAAAAGTTCCAAGTCGAGTCTCTAATTAGGTCTCATAAAATCCCAGTCGAGTCTTTCACTTGATCTCGTAAAAGAACCTTCATCCCACCCACCTGATAACCATGAGTAGTCTACTAAGGTCAATGTAATGAAGCTTGGGGGCATGCACCTAGTAGTAAAGATAATTTTCCCTGTAGGTTATGTGATTGGTTTATCACACCATTCACCTTTGTTTGTCTGAACGAAGCCAAAGAGGTGTTGGATAACCATCCTGCTTCATCGCAACAATTTCCAGCATTTTTTTTTTTTTTTTTTTTTTTTTTTTTTTTTTTTTTTTTTTTTTTTTTAGCTTGTATAAAAATGAAACTGAATTCAAGCATAGTTTTTTCATTTCGAGCTTGTGTAAAAATGAAATTGAATTCAAGCATAGTTTCTTCGTTTTGAGCTTGTGTAAAAATGAAACTGAAACCAAGCATAGTTCCCCATGGTTCAAGCTTGTCAAAAAATGAACCCATTTACAAGTAATTAACCTTTGTGATTGCCATTCTATCAGCCTTTTGAACCTTGGTTGTGTACATCCCATCACCACCATCCCTTTGGCCGATCATACGCTTCCACTTGGTTGTTTTACCCCTTTTTGAGGAACAGTCGCAATGAGTGGTTTCATTAGCCAACCTCTTCACAGAAATCAACATGTTTTGAGAAGTTCCAAAATCACCGGAACCAGTTGCTACCCTAGACACCACTCGTTCCTAAAAATCGATTCCTCTTTAAACCCTTTTCAGACTCGTTAAATATGAAAATATTGTCGAGCGCTTGGCCTTTGCAGCTCGTTAAATTGATTGGAAATGTCACCCCTCTTGTATTATTTTATCCTTTTTCAGACCTGAGGGATTACTTTACGAAAAAGAACTTATGGAGTTTTCTTTTTGCCCCTTTTCAAACTCTATAAACATGAAAAGGACCGAGTTATCCTTGTCGTTAAACTCATTAAAAAAATAGCGACAAACTTGTCCATCTAGACGAGACCGAATTTCACTGTCGCTAGACGCGTTAAAACATTAAGAGCGACAAGTTTGCCCGAAGGGAAAATTATAGAACAAGCATATGTTATCCTCCTAAAGTTTGACAAAAATAAAGAGGTACTAGTCAGCAATGACTGGCGAAAAAGGGGAAGAAAACTTGAAGAACTTATGGTAGCAGGTCACTCTTGAACATGACACTTTCACTTCATCACCATTATTAAGTTGGGTTGGGTTATTCTGTTCACCGGTCATCTCACCATTAGTCTTTCATACCATCCATATTTTGGGGTTAACGCTACCAATTCATCTCAGTGTCACCGACATGTTCAAGAGAAGCCATTCAGTTGAGAAACCACCATCCAGTTAATGTCTCATCCACTACAATACCTCCAACCTTCATTTTTCATGACTGCCATTCCTGAACCTTTTGTCGTCAGTTCATTTTTCACCTCCAGAAAATCATTTGATTCGTTTCGTGGTGTAGATGTGGGATACATCAAGGCCCCCCTACGACGAGTAACTTCTTGTTGACATCAGCTCATTATCCAAGAAGTTGACTTAGAAACAACCCTTTCAGTTCTTTGGAGCTTGCATACATCAATGGCAAGTTTCTCACTTCCGGCGACAGGTTGACATCAATGGCCTTCGACCGAAAGATTTTGCGTGGTGTTCGACATCGGATCATGTATTCACACCATGTGAATTGTACTGTACTACCTTGAGGGTCATAATCATTATCGGTGATTCCTCTCGCGTCTGTTAACAGCTCACATCATTGGTTGGTAATCAAGCGATGTCTTTCCATGTTCGACTTCAGAACATCTCTTCACATGGATTGACTTGTACATCGAGAAAAGATTGGATGAGTTTGAAGACCCAAGATCTAGTTTCATCCATCCGGGCTACGATATATTCAGGAATATAAAAACATCAAATGTACAAAGGCTCTACACAGATGGTCATCCTAACCATGGATGATGACTCTATATCTGGGGATTCACTAGTCTGTATCTACAGACGGCTATCTGATCTATGTACATGAAATGAATTTATAAAGCTAAGCATGGGAATGCCTCCCTCAGCTAGATCATGAAAATTATATTATGATGATGTCACCTTCCAGTTTGAAACTTCGGATCCTCATGATAAAGCATTTCACCCAACATCAATATTTACGACTTCATGCTTTAGGGGGCATCTGTTATAGACATATTTGGGCACATAAACCCCAAACTTATATTTCGATAAACTAGGGCTCCTCAACCCCTAAAAGAGTTGTTTCATACCCTAAAGAAACATAGTCATCTGAATACATCATTCCCCAAAAGTTCCAACTAAGAAATCATCCAAAAATGGCCTAAATTAAAACATACTGACTGATCCACTGGCAAAGTGTGATGCATACTGAGTGGTACACTGCCAGGGTGTGATGCATACTGATTAGGCCTTCTATAGGGTGTGATGGGTGAGGATGAATAAATGGTCGAGACAGTTTGCTAGGTGGTTTCTCATGGAATCTTCTAGAAACTTCCCCTGTGCCACTTGCCTCTCTGAATTCACCCAAGGATGAATAAGGGATCTAAGAAATCTCCAAATAGAACCAATTGTAACAAGTAGAATGACACTAATCAAACCCCATGGATGACTCACACCCTTGCACACATCTATAAATGGATCTCCAATTCAAGAGATCCGGAGGCTGGAATATGGTGAATTGCAAGGAAGTGCTGATAGTTTGTAATTGAGGAAAGAGCATTGTATTGTTGGAGTGGTCCTGCTATTTCATGAGGTGAAGAAGGATTGAAGCTGGGAGGATGATGCTGGATCAGACAACTGGGTTGTAATTCTCCCTTCTATTAATAAAGTTCTTCAAGTTTTCTTCCATATGATTGTGCAATTGTGAATGTTATCATTTGTGAATGCTACCATTTGTTCATTATATATATGATTATGTAATGTTTATGTTCTAATAGATCACAATGCTTTGACGGTTCTTTGTTGTTGTACTTGTGCAGGTACTCTCCAAGTGTGTTAAGTACAGGGAGGAGTTGTAGGCTCTATCAAAGGGGAGAGAGGCCAAGCAAGGGATTAAGCGGAAGTTCCAGGTTGGTTCAATTATCTTTCTCTTATTTGTTACACATAGAAGAAATTGTTGAATTCCTTTAAACTATTGTTTCTAGGGTAGCTGCCAAACCTAGAGGGCTAGCATTCTTTAGGAATACTAGTTTTTCCTAGAAACAAGGGACCACATCCTAGACATAATTCTTCATAATCAACTCATACTCTTCATTCATTGCATCATTCCAAACTTGGTGTTTGGCAGCTTCTTTGAATGTGCAAGGCTCATATTGAATAATGGTGCTCATAGCAATTAAGTACCCTTGGTAATTATTTGACTTCTTGCTTTCACTAAATGTCCCCCTAGGTGCATCATGTCTCTCACCATCTACACTTCTCTTTGACCAAGCACATAGATTCTATATGTCTTAGAAGTTTCACTTTAGCCCAAAAATTTTCCTTTCTTCCTAGAGGCATCCAATTTGCTTCTCTTTTATTTCGGAAAATGAAAATATACGGGGCAACCAAAAATTCTAAAGTGAGAAACATCAGGTTTCTTACCGGTGAAAACTTCTTCGAGAGTTTTGGAGTCCAATGCTTGATGAGGGCATCTATTTTTTACATACACGGTGGTGTTTGCAGCTTTGGCCCATAAGAAATTCGGAAGGATTTGATCATGAAGCATGACACGAGTGGCTTCTACTATAGAATGGTTCTTCCTTTCTGCAACACCATTTTTCTCAGCAGTATATGTGGTAGTAGTCTCCCTCTTAATGCCAACTTCTCTACAATAATCTTTGAACTCATCTAATTTGTATTCGGTTCCATTATCCGTACTCAATATTTTGATCTTCTTCCTGGTTTGATTTTCAACCAAAGATTTGAAAGAACAGAACCATGAGAATACTTCTTCCTTCTTCTTCAAGAAATATATCCAAGTCCTATGAGAGAAGTCATCCGTAAAAATAGCATAATATAAATATCCTCCCAATGAGTTCACGGGCATTGCACCAGATAGATCATAATGAATCAATTGCAATATGTCAGTGGTCTTGCTATCACTTCAGGGGAATGGTCCCCTTGTATGATTTCCTTTGGTACATCCCTTAAAAACACCTACATGTTCTGCTTTAAATTCGGGCATACGTGTCACCATCTTCCTCGCATCAGGTAGAGCCTTATAATGTAGATGAGTAAACCTTTGGTGCCATAATTCAGGTTGAAGTGATGTGTCGCAAGACATAGCTCCCAATGGGCTTCCTCCAACTTGATATAGGATATCAACCCTAAAGCCAAGTGTAAATGCATCTTTGAAATTTTTATTCCATACACGTACCTTTCCATTGATGAATGCTACCTTGAATCCTTTGTCCTCCATCATCAAGATAGATACCAAGTTCTTCTTTAGATTGGGTACATATAGTACTTCTTGTAGATGAATGGTGTTACCCTGATTCAATTGAAGAGTAACATTCCAAAATCCCTTCAAGGGATAGGCAGCATTGTCTCCAAGAATAATTTCTAAATTTGTATCCCTTTTAATCAGATTTGAAAGAGCTTCCTTATACCCGGTGAAGTGCCTTGAGGCACCACTATCAATAAACCAATTTCCCAAAGTGTTTGGAGGAGATGCAGTAGAAAGGGAAAATATAAGATAGAATTTTTTTTCCTTGTTATTAACAACATTAGATTCATCATACCTGGTTTTTCTTGATCTCTTGGGAGGGCGACCATTTCCTGGATGAGAAGCGAGAGCATTCCTTTTTCCTTGGTTGTTGAATATTCCAATCCTTTGATTGTTGTTGCCCCTGAAATTTTTGTTGTTATAATTAGATGTATCCCTTCTATTAGGACATTCCCTATCATAGTGACCAAACTTTTTTCAAATGAAGCATATTCCCTTCCTTCCATTTTTGAAACCTGGCCTTCCTTGACATTGCTTCTTTGAACTTGCATTGTTATTATTTTTAGCATGAGTAGAGGATGCAGTGGGATCATTCCTATTTGAAGGCATATCTAGTTCCATCATCCTTGTTTCTTTTTGAGAGAATCTAGTCAACAATTCTTTAAAACATGGAATCCGGTCGTTGTTAAGAATAGTAGTGTTGAACACGTTCCATTCACGAGGGAGTCATCCAAGGGCAATGAGGGTAAGCTCCCTACCAACAATAGCTTCTCAAATTGAAAGAAGATCATTTTTTATTTCTGTAATCCTCATGAAGTAGGATTGAATATATTCATTTATTCCTTTCTTTATATCCTTCAGTTTTTTCTTTAGGAAAATAATTTGATTTGCATAGTAGATTTGAACATGTCAACCAACCTATCATATATCTCCTTTGATGTGTTCAAATAGGAAATTTAAGCAACTAAATTCTTATGAATAGAATCCATGATGATCTTCTTGGATTTGAATTCACCCTTCTTGTATTTGGTCTTAGCAGCAGCTAGAGCATTGGAAGGAGGTTTTGAAATCTTTCCCTGCACATAATCCATCACATCTTGCTCTTCTAATGTCAAATTAAGAGATATTTTCCATGCATGATAATCAAACTTATTATGAAGCTTGTCATCAGACTTTAAGTATGATGTGGAGGCCATTGATTCTTGTCTTTGATCAGTGATTTGTCCTCTTAGTGATTTCTCTTCTCACTCTTTCTTGGGCTTTGTCTTCACCTTAGCTCTGAAACCATGTTAATTTTAGGATAAGAATGGTATGTTCTATGCTTAGAGAAATTTTACTTCAATTTATTTATTAGCCAAATATCAATATCCAGTTTAGCAATCACATCAACGAGATAGTAAAATGCAAATAGAACATAAAAAATAATAGTAGAAGACTAGGAAGGACAAGAGGACATGAGATATGGCATCAACTAGGGACAAACCCCAATGTGGGGAAATTCTTGATCAATTCTTCTTATAATTATTCAAAAGTTTAGCAAAGAGAGAGATTACAATGTATAATATTCACTTATCCAATTACAGTGAAAATATGATCAGTGAAATAGCAGAAATAGAAAGCCCTAACCAGAAAGTCAACACTTGTCAATAGGGAAGATTTCTTCCTTAATTCAACTCGGTCAAACCTAGTCAACTTCGGCCTCCAAAAGCAATTCTAATAAGCCCAAAAATAGTCCGAAAAAAGTCCAGCCAAACTTGGTTAGCAAAGGTCAACCTTGCAGCCAGCCCTAGCACAAGGAATGATGTTCAAACAAGTGTCAATGCTGCCTCAAATTTCGTGTACAGAACTACGACCTACTAAAACAGAAATCCTCCACCCAAAACTGCACCAAAATAGGTCAACTCTTGGTCAATGCAATTCAAAACATCCTCTGCAAATTTCGGTCAAATCTAGTCAACTACTGGAATAGAAAACCCTTCCTTTCCTTCGCATGTGTAGAAAGCAGATTCTGATTTTTATACCCAACCAATGAAGGAGAGAGAAGATGTGAGTGAGTGAAGTGACCAAATGAGGAGGAGGCATCATGTATTTATAGGAAAACATTGAGGATGAATAGACGTGATTGTTGGGCTTCTGAGCGTAAATGAGTTTGTTGGTCAATCTTGACAATTTGTCCATAATCAAAATAAATTCATAATTTCATTTGTACATGTCAGAACGGGATGATATTTAGATCAATCCTATACCTCTCAGAGAGAGGAATCCAAGAAAAATATGAGCTTCCTCGTATGAGCTATCCAATGTAAATTTTGGCCCTAGTTGCCAAATTTAACACTAATTTTGGACAAAAAAAGAACTAATGCTATTGAATTTTGTAGGAAGGGAAAAGAAGTGAAAGGATTGGTCTAGGTGGCATTTATGGTCATGCAGTCCAAGCTGAGGGGTGAAACTACTCCTAAACTAGGCTAGTTTATCATTGTAGGTCAAATCAAGATCGAAACATCATGTTGTAGGTGAGCTACAAGATGTCGCTATAGGATGTGACCCTGTACTTCTACATGATGTTCTGAAATGCTACAGGAAGTTGGCTGAGAGGGTTTGTAGGGTAAAAATGGTGATATGAAGTGTTGGAAGGGTGTATGAAATTTTTGGAAAGTGTGAGGAAGGTGATATTCACCCTTGGCCAAGCCCCATACTTCAAGAAGGTCGGGTTTGGCTAAGATGGCGTGCACCAACATAAGTTGGAGAAGACCTAAATAGAGTTGGTGGAAAGGATCCTTTCCTGCATATCAACAATCCTGACATAACACCTGCACTTATTACTTTTCATTTGCAAATTGTTTTATGTCAATATCGAAAAGATAAATTGAATTTGGAAACACTAATCTAACTATTTCTAAGAACTTGATCGATGAACTGAAATATCTTCTAAGCTACATCAATCAGGAGAAGAAAAATGACAAGTGTAAATCTTTCCAAGAAATCATAAACAACGATCTTACTAATGCTAAAACTTGATCTATGCAATCAACAAGAAATCAGACTTTGTTTTCGGGTTGTGATACTGGAGTCCTCTAAGCATGATCCCAGGAGGGAGATGAGATAAGGGTCATTGTCACAAGCTTTTTGATGTATTTTACTCTATTTCACTATAAAAACTAATTTATTCTCTAAGCTAATGGAAGCTGAATAAACCAACAACTTAATCAATCTTTTAAGCTACAAGAGACATGAATAAACTATAGCAACTAATCAACATTCTATACTAAGAATATAGAACTTCTAGGGTTGGGCCCTAACCCAAGAACTTTAGCCCTCTAAGTCAACTTAGTGCTGGATCAAAACAGAACTTCTTATTATCATTCAAAAAGTGGCAAATACATCTTAAAAATAACAGTCAAATGTGCTCTAGCCTAATGGTCTCTTGGCTACAATAAAAATTCGAATCATAATGAGTCCCTTAGCTAGTTTATTTATACAAAAATGGAGCTACCAATAACTCCATAGAAAATAGGGATATTTGCCTCCCTAACTCGAGAATAGGTGAATCTAACTCTTACTTGACTTGCATTGGCTCAGCTGCCAATGAAATTGGCCTGCTTGGCTACCAATGACACCGAATTGATGAGATAGAGTAGGGGATCTTCAACTGATTTGAGGAATTAAAGAGGTGGACCATCCATCTCCCAGAATCTCTCTTTTTTGTCTACTCTGAGTTCCTGCACTCAAATCATCTCAAAAGTGCTTTAATTCCTACATTTAACACACATTAGAGCACATGACATAGTAACACATCTTTACTTCTCACACTAAGAATAATATAACAAAATTTGTAGATAAATGTGAGAAAAAGATAATTTAATAAGTTGGATGATCCGAATAGAAAATGGCATCAACCCATGGTAGTCATCCACCCATGTTATTCATCCACCGATGGAATTTACCCATGGTATTGTAAGTGACATCCACCCATGGTATTTATTCAGCAGGTTATGATTCCATGGGAATGAGGGTTGGACACATATTTCAATTTCAAATTTTGCAACAATATTCAATAGACTTCAGGCATGTGCTACATCCTCCACAGAGCATTTTCTTGGGCCAAGCGGGAAGAATTCTTCTTTTTTCATTTTTTTGCGGGAATGTTTTTGAACAGTGAGTTTGCAGATCAGATCTGAAATTTTTGGTGCAAAATTTACAAAAACAAATAACAGATCTGGATTCCTTGCGAAAAATACCCAAATTCAAAAGAAAATATCGACTAAATCAGAGTCCTGATGAGGGAGATATTGCTGATTTAAAATTAGCTATGTTGCAAAAATGTTTCTGAAGATAATTCGTGGACGAAAACTCTCCTATATATATATTTTTTTGCAATTTTGGTGCATAATTTCAGAAAATTTATTGTAGATCTGAGATCCTCTTGAAAAAATTCTCCATTTCAAAAAAAAAGGGTTGAATCAGAGTTTGGATGTGGGAGTATCGCTAATTTAAAAACAATGATTTTTTCAGAACTTTTGTGACGATGAAAAAGTTGTAGTGAGAATATAGACTCTAGAGTGTCCAAATAAGGATTTCCATCACATGGGAAGATGCAAAATGGTCCTTCTATTTCCAAAAAAAGGTTATAATAAATATTCTGAGTTATATTGACCGAGTTATGTCCATTTTAATTATGGAGCAACATTCGAAGAGGGTTCCCTTTGAAGACGTGCCCTCCCACCTTGCTTTAGTAGGCACCTACTTCACATTCATCAGTTTCAGCATAGCAACATTCAGCTTGGTTTCTTTGGAGATGTGCCTTCCCACCCCAAGCTATGTAGGCACCTGCTACTTCATCAACAACCAACATCAAGGTTATGGGTCAACCACACAAAATCCTTGTTATCGAAGTCCATTTGCTAGGCCACACATTGTTAGCATCACAGTTGGTCACAAGCATTGCAGGGTATCTCTATCCTCAGATATTTGTTTGTCATGGTTATGGGTCATCCACAAACCCACACTTCATCGAAGTCCATTTGCTATCCTGCACACTATCAGTATCACAGTTGGTCACAAGAATTACAGGGTATCTCTATCCTCAGATTTTCGTTCATCATGGTTATGGGTCATCCATAAATCCACACTTCATCGAAGTCCATTTGCTAGGCCGCACACTGTCAGTATCACAATTGGTCAAGCATTACAGGGTATCTCTATCCTCGGATATTCGTTCATCATGGCTATGGGTTAACCACATAAAACCCTTTTCTTTAGTGGCTCTTCATATTTAACAAAGGCTTCGCAGGAGGGAACTTCACACAATGGGGACCATTGCTTCTTAAGGAGGGAGGAATGATCCGAATAGAAAATAACATCAACCCATTATATTCATCCACCCATGGAATTTACCCATGGTATTGTAAGTGACATCCACCATGGTATTTATTCACCCATGATATTTGCCCATGGTATTGTGACATCCACCCATGGTATTCATTCACCTATGGAATTGACCCGTGGTATTGTGACATCACCCATGGTATTGACCCGTGGTATTGTAACTGAAAAAGACTATAAGTAACATGTCGCATTTTGTAAAATGACAGATTGTCTGCCAAAATGTAGCCTTTATAGTTATTATCAGTTTTAATAAAAAGTTTCTTTGTAGTTTTATTTATTGTGTGTTCTGTCATTTTTAGTTACAATACCATGGGTCAATTCCATGGGTGAATGTCACAATAACACGGGTCAATTCCATAGGTGAATGAATACCATGGGTGGATGTCATAATACCATGGGAAAATACCATGGGTGGATGTCACTTACAATACCATGGGTAAATTCCATGGGTGGATGAATAACATGGGTGGATGAATACCATGGGTTGATGCTATTTTCTATTTGGATCATTACAGGATGGAATTATGACCCATATAATATATCTACTGATGAGCTTCATCAGTACTCGTGTTTTTGTAAACAATATAATATTGTTTTGTCAATAATGTCAGTGGTTTCCATGTAGGAATTTACAGAGTAAGTTCCTCAGACAAAACACCAAAGGACACCGCTCACAAACAAATCACAAATCAATATACCAGTATTGTTGACGTGGTTAAAACCCTCAAAGAGGGAAACATTCCACGGCCTGAGCCAACACGGCCACTTTAGGAAATTTATTAATAAAAGAATGAAATTTTACATAAGCTTCTCTCATGAACGGTTACCCTACAAATGACCCTCCATGCTCTTTAAATAGAGATCATAGACCAATTAGGTGTTAAGCCATAGATCAAGTGTCGGTAATACCGAGGAGATAATGAACCGTCGGATCACTACATATCGTGACCATCGGATTGTAAGTTACAAAAGTACATAGTAAAGAAACACACTTTACCTAACTCTACACTAGACGAAATTATACTTAACTATTTCCTATGTGTCAAAATATCCTAACATCCCCCCTTAAGAACAACTTGGGATAGGATTGAAGGGATGTACAAATATGACACAATAGGAGAAGGAAGGAGGCATTAGAGCCTATCCCCCCTTAGTGACAACTTCCTGAACTCTAACCATAAATCGAAGTTTAGTAAACTTCTCCTCTGTGAGAGCCTTTGTAAATATGTCTGCAACTTGATCAACTGTTGAACAATATTGCACTTCAAGAACATGGTCGTGAATGAGATTTCTGATGAAGTGCATGTGCAGTTCAATGTGTTTGTTGTGCTGATGTTGGATTGGATCTTTGCATAGTTGAATGGCACTTTGATTATCACACCAAAGTATAGTTGGATGTTGTTGTTGAAAGCCAAACTCTGACAGGATCTGACGAAGCCATAGGTCTTCCTTACTAGCTTCTACAGCACCACGATACACTGATTCTGCTGAAGAAAGAGAAATGGCACTTTTTTTCTTGCAAGCCCATGTAATAGGTCCTGAACCAAGAGTGAACACATAACCTGCAGTAGACTTTCGATCATCAGGGTCACCAGCCCAATTAGAATCAGTGAAACCAACCAATGGAGGAGATGTTTTTGCACTGTAATGAATCACAAACTAAATTGTACCTCAAACATAATGAAGTATTCTTTTAGCTACTTTCCAATTACTTTCATGTGGGTTTTGCATAAACCGAGCAATAAGGCCAACAACAAAGGAAAGGTCAGGATGAGTATGGGTCAGATACAAAAGTTTTCCTACAAGTTGACGGTATAAGGTAGCATAAACTTCAGGGGAAGTACAAGTGACGAAAATTTTGGCTCCTGATTGAAAGGGAGAAGGGGCTAGATTACAGTCTTCCATGTGAAAATGGCGTAGAAGATCACATGCATACTAGGACTGGGAAAGGGAAATACCTTCCTTGAATTGCAATACTTGAAGACCAAGAAAATAATGCAAGTTTCCTAAGTTTGTCATTTCAAACTTCTTTTTAAGGATGGACTTCACATGGTTTATAAGGTTGGGATCACTACCAGTAAGGATAAGATCATCAAGATAAAGAACAAGAATGATAAGAGAATTGCCCACTTTCTTAGCGTAGACGGTATTGTTAGAATGACACCTAGAAAAGCCAGTTTCTAAAAGAAAGCTATCCATTTTGGCATACCAAGCCCGAGGAGCTTGATTGAGACCATAAAGGGATTTCTTAAGCTGACATACAAGGTTGGAGTTTGTTTTTATAAAGTCAGTAGGTTGTTCCATATAGATTTCTTCATGCAAGTCCCCATGCAAGAAGGCAGATTTAACATCCATCTGATGGACTTCCCATTTGAAAGAGGCAGCAAGGGAAAGAACAAGGTGGATAGAGTTCATTTTGGAAACAGGGGAGAAGGTTTTAGTATAGTCAATGCCTTCAACTTGTGAAAAACCCTTAGTAACAAGATGAGCTTTATGTTTATCAACTTTTTGATCTGGTCCATACTTGGTTTTGTAAACCCATTTGCATCTAACAAGTTTTTGTCCCTTTGGTAGAGGAACAAGATCCCATGTATCATTTTCCAATAATGAGCGATATTATTCATTCATAGTTGCATCCTAATCTGGATGGCCTGAAGCTTCTGCAAAGGTGACAAGATCATTATTCGTTGAAGCTTGAGCCAGTAAAGGAGAGGATCTATCGAACTGAGAACGCATACTTCATTGACCTGTAAGATCACCGACAAGAGAACCTACTGCATCACGACTAGCACAAACCCATTTTGGAAGCTGAGGAGCTGAAGAAGGATCTTGAGAAGGTGGAGGAGGATTTTCATCCTCGCTTTCATCATCTGAAGAAGAAATATTTTCAAAATTAGAAGAGATAGAGAGAGGTGACACATCTGTCGAACTAGGCTCGTAGGCCGATATATTTTTAGCAAACTTTACATCTCTTATAATGATAAAAATTTTGGACTTAAGTGGAATAAGTCTATATCCTTTGACATCTTCAGAATATCCAACAAAAATACATTTTTCACTCTTAGGTTCTAAAGCTTTATGTTTCTCATCTGGAATATAGGCTTGTGCTTCACTTCCAAAAACATGAAAGTGACTTACATCTGGTTTAACTGAGCTCCATTCTTCTTCTAGAGTGATATTCTTTAAAACCTTAGTAGGAGTGTGATTTATTATGTAATTTGCATAGTTAATTGCTTCTGCCCAAAAATTAAGACTAGGTCCATTAGATTGAAGCATACAATTAGCCATTTCCTTTAAGGTGTGATTCTTCCTTTCAGCGACACCATTTTGTTGTGGAGTATATGGAACAGTATGTTGCATTTGAATTCCATTCTCAATGCAAAAGCTGATGAATTTTTTGTTAACATATTCTCTTCCATTATCAGATCTTAGCTTAAGAATTTGATGTCCAGATTGTTTTTCAACAAAGGCCTTAAAGGCCAAGAACATGTTAAATACTTCACTCTTGAGTTTTAAGAAGTATACCCAAGT
>APFE030189858.1:6914-26821 GCA_000404065.3 Pinus taeda
TATAAGTAAACATACAAGAATATGGAGGAAAACTTGAATAGCTTTATTAAGATCAAGAGTAGCAAGAGGATTACAACCATATGTTCTGACCCAACATCATCCTCCAGTAAGAAAGCCCTTCTTCACCTCAAGTAAAGCTTAGACCACCCAACACTATGAAGTTACACCAGAAAACCAACAACACTTCTCTACAAGATACAAGATTCCAGCCTCTGGATCTCTGTGATGAGGGATCCATATATAGCTGATAGTAGGGAGGTGAGTCATCTTCTGGGGTCTTGATTAGTGTCCTCTCTCTGATAGTTCCTGATTCCACTTGGAGAATGATGATCTCTTACTCATCCCTGGTCGAAAACAGAGAGGCAAGTGTCAAAGGGGAAGCTTCTGGAAGATTCCATGATCTTCCACCTCGCAATTTGTCCTTGCCATTTGTCCATTCCCGACCATCGCACCCTACAGAGGAGCCATTCAGTATGCATCGCACCCTATACATTGGGAAGGTGATATGCATCGCACCCTCTACACTGGGTTTTAAGTATGGTCTAGTTTTGACCATTTATGAGCAGTTTTTAGTGGAGAACTTATGGGAGATGATGTAATCAGCTAACCTTGTTCCTTTAGGCAGTGAAGAAACACTTTTAGGGACTTGGGAGCCCTCAGTTTATGGAGATTTATGATTGGGGTTGAAGTGCCCAAAAATGTCTATAACACATAGATTACATGTCAGGCCTTCCTTCCACTAAGCATGGAAATGGCTGTTTTTTTGTGGTCATCGATAGGTTCTCGAAGATGGCCATTATGGCAGCCTGCAAGAAGAATATCACAACATAAGCCACTGCTAAACTCTTCTTTGAACGAGTGTGGGTACACTTTGGGATCCCATAGTCTATCATCTCAGATCAAGACAACAAGTTCCTCAGTATATTTTGGTCCAATCTCTGGTCGATGTTGGACACCAAACTCACTAAGTCCATAGCCTTCCATCCTCAAACTGATGGCCAAACAGAGGTTGTCAACAGGATGATCGTACACATTCTGTGCATGTACAACTCAAAGAATCCACACACATGGGATGAGAGCCTCCCCTATGTTCAACACAGCTACAACCAGGTTCTCCACAACTTGACTGGCCACAACCCTTTTCAGGTGAGCTTGGGATTCCAACCACTGTGTCCCATTGATGTGGCCATGCCATTTGCAGCTACCCATGCAGATTTGGATCATGTCCAGTGCGAAACAAATAAGGCAAATAGCTTCATTAAGCACATCCCACATATTCGCCAGCAGGTCCATGGCATTCAGGAGAAATCAAATGCCAAATACAAGCAATGACATGATCAACATTGGGTGCCAAACAAGTTTCAGGTGGGCGATAAAGTCTGGTTGAATTTGCAAAAGGAACACCTTACCATAGCCTATCGGAAACTCATACCACTTCGATATGGTCCTTACACCATTACTAAGGCTGTGGGAGACAATGCATTTGAGCTCAACATTCCCCCATTCCTTGGCCTACACCCATTGTTCAATGTGGACTGCCTTCGGCCATACTTTCCACCACTACTAGACACATCCAACATTGCAGAACAACTCACACCCACAGAGTTAAATCAAGATTGTGTTGAACAAGCTACAACTGATCGGATCATGGACACACAGATCAAGCACACTCACTAGTAGACTATCCAACTGTATCGAGTTATCAAAGCAGGGCAACTCCTTCACCAGGGCAAGTGGCTCACCAAGGACCAAGTTCAGCAGAAGTTTCCTCATCTCATGGAGGAACTCAACGCAATGGGGAGCATTTCTTCCTAAGGGGGGAGGAATGATCCAGGTGGATATTGGTGGCCACCTACCAAGTCCACTTGGACCCCCACCATTGTTTCTTTCAGCTTTTCAGTTTCCTTAAATGTAGCACAATTTACTATTTTTAGCAGTTTTTCGGGTCTTCAACTTCCAGAGCCATTTTGAGGCCCTAAATGATGTTGCTCTTCCCAAAGTTGCAGTTCTCAGATAGATATTTCTAATGAGATATTGCGCGCATCAAATGAAGATCGTATGCCAAAGTTATGACCTCGGGAAGTTGATGTACCCATTTACCTAAATGGGGCCCAGAGTTTGGCGTTTCATCTTCTAGGGTTAGGTTTTTGGATGTTTATGGTTTTCCATTATTTCTCAACAATAAATAGACCTTCAAGCCTCATTGTAACATGGTTTAGAGGCATGTAGCTGCCACATCTCTTATCAAAGATAGGCTACCATCGTCCTAGTTGATTTATTTCCATTGTTGTTTGTAAGCATATTTCAGTATTTTACGTTAATGAAATGAAGTATTATTTCCGCTGCATCTCTGTGTTTACGGTTATCTTTGTAATTTGTTGCGTTCCTTTTTAAATCCGGATCATATCTATACAATCAACATTTCACGGTAAATTTCTAAGTCAAAATGTGCAAATATCTGGAACCAAGACTGACACATACATCAATAGTCTTGTTAGGTTCCTGCAAAGCCCTCTTAGCAGAATCCATAAGGCTTAAATATAATAAATTCAAATCCCCTTACCTTTATAGTTGCCTTGCCAGTGATAACAAAACCTTCTTCAATCTCCACATATTGTTCGAATGCCTGAAATGTCAACAATAATTGGAATTATCATTAAACAATTTTCCATTCAAAAGCATGCCTTATTTATAAATTTTCCAAGAGAGACTACATAGTCTGTAGTTGTAAAAAACATGTTAGATTTCAAACCATGGTTAACTTCCCTTTAAGTGAATATTAATAGAAACCTTATGTTAAATCAGCGTGACAAAACTCAGGTACAAATTACGACCAATACTAGTGCAATCAACAATACATGACAACAAAATCCAACAAATAACATCACATGATTTCAAGGCCATAAAACAAAAGCATTACCAAATAAACAATAATATGAAAAATATTTCTATTCATACAAACGATAAGCACCCAATCATCATGCACTCAAACGTATGCCAAACTATGCCATGTTCACAAAGTGTTGTAACATTATTGAGAGATTTGGCATTGGAACTATATTGTTCTTGAGTAGAAAAGGTACACAATTAGTATAAGGCCACAGACCATGTTGTTGAGTTGATAAGTACACAAGGAAAAGAATCAAGCATTAAGAAATTTGATATTATGATCAGAATTGATGTCAAGGACTAGGGAGAAAAAAATATTTGAAAGGCTTAGAAGTCTACTAATTTGTTACATTTTCTATTGTTGAAAATGTTTCATGTGTTAAGTTATAAATTATGATACATGCACACCAAGACTGTGTCATCAGGGCCCAAATAATAGTCAAACAGGGTTGGGTGATAATGTCTCAAAATGAATATCAAGGAATTCCATAACAGTGATGGTGGTCACACAAATATCTTACAAGAATAAATTAACCCATTTAAAATTCTCTTAAAGAGGACCACCATTGTTTTAGGGCATACATTTTAGGAATAAGCATAAGGCTTCTAATGAAATTCTGCAACCATCCAATTTATGCCATATTTCTATCACCTATGATGTCAAATGATAACCTTCAACAAGATCAACATCAAATCCATCTCATCATATTATTTGTGTTTCCATGTCTTGGAAATGCAATTCTCCAGGTATTACGCAAGGCACTTTCATCACACTTTCAAATTTGATTTATTTTTTGTCAAAGGATTCTTATATATATATATTACAAGTAAGACCCATGATCATTGTCGATGCCAAAGTAGTAATCAATAGACCTCTAAGTAACTACGTGCATAAGATAAAGAAAAGAAAAGCATTGCTAACATGTCATTGTGGCTTGGACAAAATAATGAACCCATGATTAGATCAAGTCTACTGTAAATATTTGACCTAAAATGTCTTCCGGGTTCTTGCATATCATTATAATCATAGAGAAAAGGGAAGCCTTGAATATTTGTTTTAGTAGCTTTAATTTCTTATCTATAATTCATATGAAGGATCACAATTATGTGCTAAAATTTTAGTGAAAACCCTATATCTATATAGATATCCCATCTTTGTGATATAGTGCAACATTTTCAATATCCCCAACATCTACCCTACATAAGCATCTATCCATGCAACCCTCATGAACCATGACATAATATCATGCACATGCTTGTTTTCTCCAAATGGAAAATCCTTAGGGCCACATGCTTCCTTATCATCTATAATTTTTCTTGATAATGAGACCTGAGGTACCCCTATGAAGGTGTACATTATTTCCATTTAAATTGGAGCAATAGAAACTAAAAATACACAAAGTGTTGAAGCTAAATATTCCTCCAAATGTAGTCCAAAGAAAAACACCAGGGTTTCCTTCATATTTATTTGCTAACGTTGGTTTTGAATTTTGTGTTCCCTTCCCAAGTATACATATGCTAAAGCCATGGATCACTATGAAAAACCAGACATCCACTTCAAAATAGAGTTTGTAATTTTTACTGAAGTCCTTATTCAAACTTATTTCAAAATTTTCATGAATATGTTGATATCACATTTCTTCTTGGCTAATCAAGTCCCTTGCAAAGTGTTCATAACGAGCACCCTGTTGCTCATATAATTGACCTAATATTTTACTGTTCTAGAATGTATCATCAACTATAGTTTGAGGGCTATGGGATGTGCCAATAATATATCTTCAAAACATGCCATCTGCACCATGTCAAATGTAATCATAAAAGCAGTAGTGGGACTAATAATTTGAGAACGTGTCACCTGAACCTCTCTATGCATTATGTCTCAAAAGTAGATATGATGCATTATTGATACCCCCTAAACTAACTTTCAATTTTAGAATAGCCCATCATAGGATAGTATGCACAGTATTTGGGCGCAGAACCTAGGAAAGTTCAAAATGAGTTTTCAATATTAGCTTAAATGAAATCTAAACTTCCTTTTGTACTAACCTAAAATGGTAGGGATAACCTAAAATTGTTAGCATAACTAGTACGGTCGATCATCATCTCTTAGCTCTAGATCTAAGATGTCAAACCAAATTTGAGTTATCCCTTTGCTTATAAACCCTGTAACTAAAAATATATTTGAAACCTATCATTGAATTTATGCGTTGATGTTACAACTATGTCGTGGAAATGATCCTTCAAATCTATTTTAGAGGCTTTCAAATATTTCCATTGGAGGAAATGTTATGCATATTTCTTGTTTAATAATGAAGAGATGCTATAACATAATATTCTTTGGGGAAAGTATTTGTTTCTACAAGTGCCTATATGCTGGAATACAAGTGTCTATATGCTGGAAGAAATAGGCCTATAATGTTGTAGTTGAAAATACCCCTGGAAAATTTGCCTAAACTGGTTATACTATACTTCAATCTATTGGGAGATCTATTTCATAATTCCCCTTAAACAATATAGTTGTTTCATGATTATCCCTAAGGTTGCAATGAAACCTGAAACAACATGTGACATGGCAAAAAAAATCCCTATAGTAGTTGGCAACAATTGTGGTTAAGGTTGATTTCTAAGTTCTCTCTGCACAAAACAAAACCTTTGAATAATTGAATTATTTTGTCTAACAATAGTAATATATCTTATGTACCAAATACATCATTTTTCCTTAATGAATATAATATTTAAAGGTATTTTCGGGCTATGTGCTCCACAATACCATAAACAACAGTAGTGACATGTGAATCCCTTTGGTCTAAAAGATTTTCCAATCCAAAGTCTCCCACATTGGCTTCAAAATCTTCATCGAGTAATATGTTTGCTTCTTTGACATCACAATGAATTATCTTGGGGTCACATTGATCATGCAAATATAAAAGTATCCTTGTTGCTCCAAGTGCTATCTATTTCCGAGTATACCAGTCCATAGCTAGTTTCCCCACCAATATTTTCACTTAGATGATAGGCACACTTATAATTCATCTCTACTTTGTTAAACAAAATCACATAATTCCAAAACAGAATGAAAGCACCACAATCTTATTATACTGCCTTCATAAATATCAAAATGTTATTATATTTCATCCAAGCATCCATGCATGGATAAAAAGATCTATCCTCCCTCAATGGGAACATAAAACATTCAACAACCATATATTTCCTCTTTTGACTAAAGGACACATGCAAATGCCACACACATTGTCCAAATAAATCAGAATTCCATTCTGAGAAAAAAGCAATCATTGGGATTCATGGGAACTACACATTGGGTCCATTCATGGTCAGGTTCCCTTTGTTGAGTACGGATGTGTGGCCCCTTCAGATGGACCCACCAGGAGTGTTTTGATGGAGAAAAACACAGAAAAAGACCCCAATTCCAGTCCCAATTAGTTGATCCTACCTTGAGACCATCTAGGACTAGGAAGAGGAAAAACATGCATAAAATTATGCCATGAAAATGATAGAACCCAAGAAGCACCTTTTCAACACAACAACAAAGAAGCAAAGAAATATTTAGTGCAAATCATAGTACCTTGTTAGTCTCAGACAAGCAAACTACACCATGACAGTGATGAGTGTGACAAAATATTATCTCCCTTAACCTGCTCAACTCCTCTCAAAAGCGTTGGTTCATTGCACTGGTTCAAAAAGTAGTTATCAACTGATCCATATGCTATTACAACCTCAGAATTGTTCACAAGAGTTACAACCCACTTTGGAAGTATTTTATTTTGCCACAAGATACATTCGCATGGTTTAAAGGCCTCAATAATTTCAGTTTGAAAGATTCAAGGCTCACCATTACATTAATTTGAATTCATCAAATCATTTGCCTCAAGTATTGCCATTTAAACCTACTTTAATGTTCCAAAACCCTCAATACAACATAAAACCATAGAAATATTTTTTGTTAAATTGGATCTGTGGGATCCATGTGCAAGTCAATTCATATGGGAACACAATTGATGATTTATTGGCTTTAATCATTTTAGACCTCTGCTTCAATCAAAGGCATTATGAACCAAAAAAATCTCTTAATTGTGGCCCAAAATATATGATGTTGGAATCCAAGTGTTCGCGATTTCATGAAGAAGCCATAACTTTGAGCCTCCAAAGCAAAAAATGAAGGAATAGAAAGCACTAGGACGTTGCAATGGTGACTAGACCCTCTACATTGTGCACATATCATTTTGGTCCTCTCAAGAACCCTCTCTATAAAATTGTCTATCTACTTCCCTCTTTTAGAGAAGCAGAAATGTATTTCAAATATAATTATTATTGAGATTTATTTAGAAAGGGAACATTTTCCAACGTTTGACCTGTTTGGATATTGTTGTAAAAGTCAAGTTTTTTTTTTTTAAATACAAAAAATGCCCTCTTTGTAACTGCAATGAATTGATTTTTTGTCAGTATTACGACAAACCAAGAAAACCATTTGTTGTAATACCAACAAATGCAGGTGGATTAAACAAAAAAAAAACATACATTATTCTTTTAACTTTCAATGGTACAACCAAGTTTAGCCATATCGTTGGACTATGTCATCAGAATTTAGTCCTATATGTAGTAGTGCTAGACACAACAAGCATTATAACGTCATATCACAATTACCTTTTTTTATGTCTCAAACATATGCCAAACTATGATACAAATCAATTTGAACATTGAGAAATTAATCAAATGTTTAGGGAAGTTTGAGGTGTACTTAAACTCTCAAGAACGTAACAAGATGCAGAAAATTACATGTGCACTCTTAAAACTATTGGAACGTGCCCTCTTATGGTGAGAAAGTTATTCCCAGTGTTAGCAATAGTAAAAGAAAGTGCTTGTTAATTATAGGAATGACCGTAAAGAGTTGTTGCAGAGGAAATTTTCCCAGTTGGGTATGAAAGGGATCATAAAATTTGATGTTAGTACTCAGACATCAGCAAGGAGAGTTGGTGTGAGATTACATTGTGGAATTTCAAACTAGTTGCCTTACTTAATATTTCATAGGATGAACATGATGTGCTTATTAAATACATTGGAGGAATTCATAGTTATATCCTAGGAGATATAGCATTATTTGGTATTCAATCATTATATGGATCTTACATAAAATTTATGTATATTGAGATGAAAGCAAAGAATATCGAGACATCCAAGGAGCAGGAGAAGTCTTTCAATATGACCTAGGAAAATCATCGTGAAAATGGATAGAAGACTCTTAAACAATGCAGTTTTTGCAACAATATATGCGATACCGATGAAAATAGTTGGATGCTACAACTAGTGCTCCTTCCAAAGAAGCATTCAAATGAGAACAGTTGATGGTATGTGCTAGAGAAGATAAGGAAAAGTAGGAGAAAGTGACTGAAACTAAAGTTTGGAAGAAGGGGGAAATGAACTAAGAAAATTACTAATATATCGCTATCGCTTCAATCAATCAAATCAAGAACAACTCAATCCTTCAAGAATGAGCTAGTTAGGGACTTAGTCATTTTTGTAGTTAAGATTAGTTTTGGTGTAACCCCCAATCAAATTGTTGATGGACACTATCAACCTAAGGAGGGGATGTTTGATTTATTTGCACATTGTAACCACATGGGTATTGAAGCCATACTGGCATAAGATTTCATCAAAAAATAGTTATGAAGGAAACATATTAGGAGCTTATATTTTAGTTTGGTTGGTTTATGGATTTTGTATTTTTAATTTGGAGGGAAGAGAGATGAACACACAGAGGAGGAAGAGGTTACAGTCACGTAGGATGAGAGGCTTAAGCAAAGCATGTGGACCTTGTTGTTGGTTTGAGGGCACAAGAAGGAGCCAACACTATCTAAATTATTAAACTATATCATTATTGATATAGTGGTTAACAAAACCAAGAAGTTATTTTTGGATTATCGCTATGTTTAAATGTTTTAGAGGAATTTTGTACATTTTGAAGGATTCCCGATGTAAATGCAGTTTAATCAAAATAAGTGATTCATGTAATTAAATTTGGGCTTGGATGTGAGCTAACCATGCAAAGTGAGAAGGATACTCATTGATAGATGTAGATCTTTGTGTGTGCGAGGCAGACAAAAAAAATATTGTTAAAGATTTAGTGCTATCAAACTGATTTGGGTAATTTGAGAATGGGGTTTTCTGTATACGAACCAATCATAGAAATGACATATGAGAATTTTTATAAATCCTGTAATGATTGAAGGGTTGAATGCCCTTTTGAGAACAAAAATTAAGTAAGCTAAATCATGATCAATGCATGGTCCACTCACAAAATCTAGAGGTTGTGTTGATGAGGATCCACTAGAATATATGAAGTAGAGTATGAGCATAGAGTTATTATTCTGTAATATTTTTGGAAGCCTCTTTGCTTGAGAGAGAGTTTAATGTATCCAAATATTGCTTATTTTTATGTATTTTAAGAGAGAGTATTTGAAGCCTCTATGTGTGTTCAATATGATTTTCTCATTTGGACGATGATAACTTGTTGAGTTGGTAGAGACAAAGTATCGAATTGTTCGAAGGAACTTGTAATTCTTTTGAAATTGCTAGATCTAAATTTGAGGCATCAATTCATTTCGTCAAAGTGTGGAAGAGGTAACAAAATGTTCATTCTAAATTCTATTACCATAGTATCATAACAATGGATCTCTTAATGGATGGTCCAAGCTGATTTAGGTGTCCAAAATTGTTTTGACAAGAAATCTCACGAAGGTGTCAAGATTTTCCTCTATTGGAATGTAGTGTTCAATGTAAGGTGAAATAGAATGCATCATACAGGAAACAATGTAAAATCATTTCATTTTATTAATATATGCAACAATGTGATTTAAAACAATTATGATTATAAAATCTAAAAAAACAAAGGAAACACAAAGAAAAGGACTTTAAAACTACCAACATTTGAAATAAAACATTGTACAACTTGAAACATGGCACCAGAAAACTCTAAAAATCTACACAGTTCAGTGAAATGGATGGTACAGGGAAACTACCTACTAATACAAGGTTCAAGGAAATAAAAAATTATCTTAAAGTTAAGAAATAATGACTAGGATATCAACAAGAAAAATAAATTAATCAATGCATAATTAGTCCACAAACAAAGTGCAAAGCATTGCGAGAATACATCTATATCAATATATTTGAAGAAAAATGTACCTCAGATGGTATTTGACTCTTACTCCATCTAAGAGTATGTAGAGGGATGTTGAAAAAATAAGATTAAATTTTGTGCTTTGGAAAGGGTTAATGTCAGAGTTAGTGGATTCAGTCGAATTGGCGTTCCCACAAAATTTGGAATTCGACCAAATTTTGGAGAAATATGGATTAGATTTGGTCAATATATCATTGACCCCAGATCACTGGAATTTGAACGTGATTTTTCACTAAATAGATGAGCATTGGAAGGGAAATTTCCCTTACATACAAGATTGAACACCCAAGAAGGAATTACTCTTTGAGATAGCGTGGAGAGAGTTTTTCTAGTGAATTATTGTGAATTGATTTCTAGAAAGTAAGATGATTGCTGAATAAATATGTTGAATGGATTCTTGGAATGGGTAACCATTTTTTACCAACCTACAATTAACAAGATGCTTCCAATCTCTAAAGGAAGACGCCAATGACCAATGACTTGCCGGAACTCTAAGCAAAAGTAATTGTATTGGAATGCATTATCAAATCAAAGCTCAAATGGCAAGGGATTCAATGATCACAACGATTTGTAGCATCAAAGCAAGAAAACTAAAATAAAGCTGGAAGAAAACTATAATATGTTCTCTGAATTGGTCCTAGGCTAAGCTAGGTGCTCACCCTGGGTTAGTTTAGGTTTAAGATAACCCAAGTTTTGGTACAGTTTTTGTAAATAATGTAAAGTCTCCACGATTTGTGGATGCGGAGCGCATAGATGAATAGGAGTCAAAGGGGCTTAGCCCCTTGTTTTATGTAAAGTTTTGAGTCAGTTTTGAGATTCACCCATGGTTTACAGACCATGGCATTGTATGAAAATCCTATAAATAATGAGTATTAGAGAAGAGACAAGTAGATTTGGAGTGATAGAAAGGAGAAGCGGGTAAGAAAGAAGAAGAAAGGCTCTGCAGCTGAGTGTGAAGAGGCCTAGGTAGAGTCTGAAGCTGAGTGCATGAACCCCTGCAGCTGTGTGCGCAGGGCAGTTTTGAGTCTGTAACCTTGAATTGAAGATCAATAAAGACAGTTTCTGAAGAATTACTGAATATTTATGTATATCTCTGTTAATGTTATATGCTATTGATGAAGGATTTGTGTTTATGAGATATTGATTTAATGTTACATGATTGTCTTGAATAAGTCTTAATAATGTACGTAATGTATGTTTAACCACTTTAGCAAAGACTCTGGTAATCTTTCTTATGTTTACTAATAACTTACGTAAATCTACGCAAACACTAATTTAGGACTGCTCTCTAATGCACGTAAGTAGGAAAATTGACTGTTAGAGGTCCATAAGGACCAATCGTAGAGATCGTAGACCTTCGCGAAGGTATAAAGGCTATTTTAATAGAGTTGCAGTAATGTGCGCTAAGAGTTTATCAATCTGTGCGAAGGCTGATATGAGGCGCTGGAAGAAATCACACTAGACATCCCCCGATACTGCTACGGGTGAGATTGCAGCCTGCACTACGTGGGTTGCTGTAGAAAGGGCCAATACTGTAGGGTTTTTTTGGTTGGCATAGCTAACTTTGAACCTAGGTTAGGACCCTTTAAGACAATAAATGGTTCCATTTTCGGGACCAGGATCTTCTTGAAAGAGATGTGTGATGTCGCATCATTGGAATCTGACCAAGAAAGAAGTTGAAATTTGGTTGGATCGGAAGATTCATGAGTTCGCAGTGCAACAAAACAGGAATCCGTGTCTATTGAAGGAAGAGTGGTTGAACATATATCTGTATACAGAGATACACAAGATTTTCTTCTGCACTTTCCCCATTGAACTGTATGAGTGGTTAGCTAAATTGATAGACAGTAAGGAAAGGTGGAAGCTCGATAGTCTTATAGTGCAGACTCCATAATTAGTGCGACAATTAGAAGCTTCTAAAAACAAGATCGCACGAGTTGTGGATCATTGGCTGGATTGAATTTTGGGAGGATTTGTCATAGAATTTGCAGTTGATACCTCAATCAGCTATAGCGAAGCGGAGCAGTGATTTTTCAAGGGACTACGAGGTAAGTATTTAATATCATTGAATACTTGGATTAAAATGTTTTTATGTGAAAATAAGGTGATGCCATTACCTTAATGTTCGGAGCTATACAAAGCGAACGATTCTTTAGAAATCATGAAGGATCAGGACCGAAGTATAGTCCCTTGATTGGACCTCCTCTAAGTGATGACGAAGGGGTGAGACAGACTCCACCGTGAAGTGAAGTTCAGCTAATCACTCAAGGGATTCCTCGAGCAAATCATCCTTCCACTCCACCTCCACCCCCACCTCCACCGCATACACCTTCACCCACACCACCACCTCCACCACCACCATTCAACATGGCGAATGCGATGAAGATGCCAATTTTCAAAGTCATAGGAAGTGAATATGCATAGTAATTTTGGTTTGTTGTGAATGTTGTATGGGAAACATAAAATATTACTAATGACAATATAAAGAAGGCACAATTGGTTATTTCTCTGCAAGATCATGCGCTAACCTAGTATATTAAGTATTGTTTCGATAATCCACTTGCAATGCTAGCAGAAACTAAGACAGCTTTAAACAAGGAGTTTAGTAAGCCTAAGTCTAACTCACAGTCGGTAATTGGATTCAAAGAAATTATGATGAGGGTCAATGAGATGCCTTGGGAATTATATCAAAGTTTGAAGTGTAAAATTCGAGAAGCTAACATGCAGCGCACAGATAGTCAACATCGCCAATGGTTTATAGCTTTGCTTCTGCCCCACCTGAGAATTGCTTTGTCAAAATAGAAGATAGGAACATAGATAGAAGCCTTGGAAATCTTGATGAAGTTTCATGCCTCACCTATTCAGGATACAACATTGGGGGTACAACATATCCACTCACAATTAGCAATATTACACCTGCATCTACAAAGTTTGAAGAAAGAAAAGAAGACTAAACTAGATGTGCACGTGAAAGTTTGGAGTTTGAAGTGAAAGAGCCAGAAGCATGATAAAGACCATTGTCCCATGTACAGGAATTATAATATAGGAGGGGGGCCAATTCCCCTAAAGCCAGAAGCCCCAGCAGGGTCGAGCGTGGGGGATGCACTACGGTGTACTATTTGTCAAGTTGTTGGAAAACATGTGACAGATAATTGTCATTTACTTCAAAATTTCATCCAAACACCCCAGTGGTTGTTCTGTGACTTCTGCAAATCTGTGGGCCATGATGAACTCCACTATCGAAGCTATGAACTGATGATGGAAAGGATACCTACATACCGGATGTAAGCAGAAACTCGGCCTTTAGATCAGGCCTCCAGAGGAGTGCATGGGGCTTATCAGGGTCACGGATGAGGCCAAGGAGGAGGAGGACCTGGTAGAGGCCACACTTAGATTATCTGCTACAACTGCGAACAGCTAGGGCACTATATGCGAGAATGCTAGAATCCTAAACACGTGCCATGTCAATATTGCAGACAGTTTGACCACACTATAGAAGAATGCCTAGTTCTAAGAGCAAAAATGAAGAGAAGAAAACAAAGCCTCAATAGCCTATGCAGAATCTATAGATGATGAGGGTTGAGCCCTGCGAAGAAGATCAAAGTGTTAACATTGTGCTAAGAGGTGGAGTGATGACTAGTGCTAATAAGGGTAAACAACCTAAAGAAGAAGGATGGGTCTGCAAAGCACCAGAGAAAGAAGTCGGGTTTTATCTAGGTCGCGTTAAGGAAATTCTTATGGAAGCCAAGAAGAGCTTCGTTGAGGCCTCCACCTTAGGAAGCCAGGAAAAACGCAAGAAATCAATGTGCCTACAAAGGTTGATCCCTCTGTACTCACTACGTTGTTGGAGACTTGCATAAAACTATTGCGCAATAGCAAAGTTGTGGAAGGCCTGCAGGAATTAACAAATAAATACATCGGCAAGGAGAAAGTCCTTGATGGACACGGGTGGTCAGAAAATTTGGCAAACATATGACACGAACAGGGTGGAAGATGAGGGTCACCACGTAGATAGGTAATTATTAGATGGACCAAGCCATCTTGGATCTAGGGTCCGATGCGAACGTTTTGTTGAAACAGACATGGGAAAGAATGGGGAGACCTATGTTGCATTGGTTTTTTATTCAACTCAGAATGGCGAACCAACAAAAAATCATCCCCATGGGACAATTATATGGAGTAACAGTTGATATAGAAGGTGCGAGTGTGATGGTCGACTTTGAGGTTATAGAAATCATTGGTGACAGTAATCCCTACCCTGTGCTCTTAGGAATTGACTCGGCTATTGATATGAATGGAGTCATTGATTTGAAGAAGAGGACACTGTCATTTGAAATGAATTTTCTTCGGGTTATAGTGCCACTAGATCCTACAAAAAGGGTGTGCTATACTGAAATAGTCCGCGATTATGACGAAAGAATTGGATCAGATTTACAAGATAACAGCGCGGGATCAGGACTGGATCAATCTAGTAGTAGATGGAAGGATTACATGGGATCGAGAGAGTTCTTGCACCTCTGATTCTAATGAAGAGTTGGAGCACTGGCAGAATCGCACGCATGAAGTGTCTACATTGCGATGCAATATGATGATGAAGTCGCTGCGCTGTGTTTCATCGGAGGTAAGGAAATTACCCTATTATGATGGCTTAACTGACGTAGATCTGTTTTTGGATGAATTTGAGTATGAAGTCCATAAGGATCACTGCTTCCAAGCATTAGAGTTGGCACTGTGCGCTATGCCCGCACGATGGTGGGGTATGGATAAGGATTGTTTTGCTGGATGGCGATATTATTGAAGAATGACGAGGTTATGGTTTGAGCATGCTAAAACTAGAATGACTGAGAAATATAATGGAAGGGACAATCCATGTGATCACCTAGCAAAATGGGCTAAAGCATGGGGAATAGAACCTTAGCTAGAGTGGGTACTTATAGTTTTCCATACCTTGGATACAATTCCCATGAACTAGTATTTGGAAATGGAGCTCCACCATGACACCGTAGAATGGGATATACTGAAGGAAGGGTTCTTATTCACCTTCAAGTTTGAAGATCGATTCACAAGCATCAAATGAAGCACTACAAGATATTAAGGTTGTTATCTTCATAATGCTGAAGGAGCCTATGGAATGGATCCAACCAGGCTTGAGCACCCAGTTGCGCCATGTGTTAGAATGCTATAACATAATCGCTGAAGAGGAAGATGAAGATATGAGAAAAATTAATATTCCAGAGGTGGAAGGACATCGCGAAGTCGAAGGCCCACAAATAGAAAACCCAGAAATCTCCACGCCAATGAAGACAAAGCAAGTAAACATTGGCACTAAATAAGAACTGAAGTTCGTGAAAATTGGAGATTATTGGGATGATGCTATTGTGGATAAAGTTGCCGAATTACTCCATGAATACCAGGATCTCTTCCCCACTAAGTTTTCAGATTTAAAAGGCATAGTTGGTGATTTAGGCATTATGAAGATCACTCTGAAACAGGACATGAAGCCCATTAAACAGAGGTTGTATCTCCTTAATCCTAAATACAAGGAGAAATTTTGCCAAGAGTTGGATAAGATGCTGGAGGCAGACATCATAGAATCTATTGAAGAATATGATTGGGTGAGCCCAATGGTGGTTTAGGAGAAGAAACAAAAAGGTGAAATAAGGATTTGCGTAGATCTGTGGAAGCTTAATGATGCGTGTGTCCACATCCCATTCCCAACGTCATTTACAGATGAAGTGTTAGACAATGTTTGAGGCTAGGAAGCCTATTCCTTTACTGATGGATTTTCCGGGTATCATCAGATCAAGATTGCGCCAAAGGATATGAGAAAAATGACCTTCGCGATGGAGTGGGGCCGTTTTTAGTACACTGTGATTCCATTTGGACCCAAGAATGCACCTGATATATTTTCTCGCGTAGTTATAGCAGCATTCAAAGAGTTCATCCATAAGTTTCTAGATGTATACTTTGATGACTAGACGATTTTTGGATTAGTAAAGCGCCATGTAGCAAATCTGCACCTGGTGTTGGATACATGTCGCAAATACAAGATCGCGCTAAATTTGAAAAAATTCATATTCTGTGTTCTATTTGGGATCTTGCTGGGTCATGTTGTGTGCAAGCAAGGATTGACGGTGGACCCTGCAAAGATTCTAGTAATTGTGAATTTGGAGGCCCCTAGGAACATTAAGTAGCTACATGCAACATTGGGACATATGGGATACTATATAAAAATTATAAAATCTTATGCTCAAATTACTGTGCCCATGGAGAAAATGCTAAAGAAGGATGCAACATTCTATTGGGATGAAGAATGTCAGCACAACTTATATGTGTTGAAAGAAAAGATGGTCAGTGCACTGATCTTGGTATTCCTTGATTAGAAAAGGGAGTTTCATGTACATGTAGACACCTCTTGCATTGTGTTGGGTACAGTGCTAACGCAAGTTGGTGAAAGAGAAATGGACCATCCTATAGCCTTCGCAAGTAGAAAGTTATCGAATGCCAAGAAAAATTATTCAACAACTGAGTGTGAAGGATTGGCTGTGGTGTACACACTACAAAAATTCATGCATTATCTATTAGGAGGGCATTTCAATATGTACACAGATCATTTTGCCTTGAAATACTTGGGAAACAAGCCTGTGTTGGGGAAGATATGCAGAGGGTTGTTATTATTTCAGGAGTATGACTTTGAAGTCATTGTGAAGCCAGGAAGGTTAAATGCAGGACATGACCATTTGTCGCAAATCGAAATAGGAGAGGAGCCTAATAATCTGGAGGAAGGATTGACAAATGTGCAGCTCTTTGCGATGTGTGTATCAGATGATCATTTTGTAGACATTATTCACTTCTTGACTATGGGGATGGCACCAAAAGGATATACAAGCCAACAAAAGGAGTTAGTAGTGTGTGCGACCGATTTCTCAGTCATTGAGGGACATTTATATAAGATGGGTGTAGATGAATTATTGTGACAATATGTACCAGGATTTGAGCAGGATAGTGTTCTCGTTGAAGCTCATGGGGGAGCCACGGGAGGTCATTATGCATGCAAGGCAATTCCGCAGAATATTTTGTGTGCGGGTCTCTGGTGGCCAACTTTGCACAAGGATTCCAAGGCATATTGTAAGGCATGTGATACATGACAAAGAATTGGTAGACCATCACGAAGAGATGAGTTACCACTGCATCCTCAAGTATCTTTGCAACCCTTTGAGAAGTGGGTGATTGATTTTGTTGGACCAATTCAGCCCCCGGGAAAGAAAACGAGTGCGCACTATATTTTCACTGCAACGGAATATCTCACTAGATGGGTGTAATCACCGCTGGTTAAAGATTGTATAGGGGCTATGGCAACAAAATTCTTGTTTGAGTATGTCTTAGCCAGGTTTGGCTGCCCAAAAATATTTATGAGTGACAGGGGTACACACTTTCTGAACGAAATGATCAGTGCATCGACTGAAGAATTCTAGGTCTACCATTAGAAGATTACACCGTATCACCCACAGGCCAATGGGACTATTGAAGCCTTCAATAAGATTTTCGAGAACATAATGACGAAGATCTACAATGCGTAGCGAAATGACTGGGATGTGCACATACCTGCAGAACTATGGGCTTATAGGACTACTTGTAAGAATTTGATAGGGAAAATGCCACTCAGATTAGTATATGGGGTCCAAGATGTAATACTAATGGAGTACATTGTGCCTAGTTTGTGCATAGCAGCCCTGAAAAATATGGTGGATCGCGAGGCCTTGTAGGAACAACTTGCACAGCTGATGTAGCCCGAAGAGGATCGCTTTTTGGTAGGATTTCATCAACAATTATAGAAGGAATGTGAAAAAGCATAGCATGATCACCATATCAAGCATCACACATTCAAGGTAAACAATTTGGTCCTGTTATATGATAGTAAATTCACTAAATTTCTAGATAAATTCCATATGCATTGGTTAGGGCCAAATATTGTCAAAGAAATTATAGATGGAGGCATAGTTCAGCTCACGAAGCTGAAAGGGGAACCCTTCCCAGGAAGAGTGTGTGGAAGCAAGTTGAAGTTGTATACAGGGGATCTAGCACAATGACTATATGACAACATGATAGTCTTAGTGCTCTAGGCAGATGCAAGGGAGTGCGGGACTATAAACTACAATGCCAGGTTTGGAGGAGAATGAGATAAGCAGCCTGCGCAGAGAATGACGGAGACACAACCCAGGAAAGCTGCGCTCAGGAAGTTGTACTATGGGGGAAGGTACTATGCAGTGCAGTAGGAAAATGATCGTTGGAGTTGCTATTCATGACTTGACGGTGAGAAGACGGTTAAGTGGAGTAGGGTGGTGGCATTTAAGGCAAAAATATTTGAAGATCTGTCACCAAAACAACATTTATTATCAGAAATTGGGGGGAAGGGTTGGATTTGAATTCAAAACCCCCTATAAATTATGTGTGCCAGTCCAATAGAGAACACTTTGTGCTCTCAGATTTGTTGCTGAATTTCGCTGTCTATCACCTATGAGTCGAGTGTTTTGGGAAAAAATCCTGTCATGAACAAACATTTCCTCCAAAGCCCGTGAATTGTTTATGGAGAGAATAATTGCCACCAACCTCGTCAAAGCCCTGAGTTCGAAAGAAGCTGTGTCCGATGCACCAGGGCCTGAAGTGTCAAGTGTAGAGGCTACACCTGCGGTGCCCATGGTGCTGAGCTCGCCCAGGCTGAAACAAACCATGAAAAAATAAAAATAACCTGCAATGAAAGAGAAGCAGCCCACAACAAAGGAAAAGCAGAAAAATCCAATGTCGGTGCGCGTATCTCTAAGGAATCGTACCGAAACACAGAAGAAGAAGAAAGATAAGTAGTCGAAGAAAGTAGTGGACCTGGAGGTGGAAGAAGCCCAGGGAATAGAGGATATTGATGCTGAAGGAGTGGAAAGCAAAGGTCACAAAGGACCCGAACACTGAGAAATTCACAATATCCACATGCCTGCTACCTAAGGAGGTCCCTTTTGGAGGTCCTTGGCTCACAAGGGTCCCGTTGTTAAAAATGGAGGATTGGGACCTCGCCGAGCACGCTAAGTTCTCACACTTGGTGATGGAAAAATATATGAGGAGGGTTTATTATGAAGAAACATGTGTTACAACGCTGGAAAAGGAGGAATGGGTCTACGGTGTCGAGCAATTAGGGTTGCTCAATTTTCTATGGGTGCCACATTATCACTGCACCCCCATTTATACGATATGTGTGCGCCAGCTGCTCACATTGGTGCACGATAGATGTTTATGGCTAGGAGGTTCTATCCCCATTACAAACATGCTAATTCACAGAATCACACACCTTCCTTATAAGGGCGTGAACCCGGCTAAGGAGTTTGGTGGAAAGACTGGGGAGAAAGACCTTGTAGAAATGATGAAGAGAGATTACGACCTCCTTAATAAGTTGCAAGGTTATTCCATTATTTCCATAAGATACTAGGCAGTTCAATTGTTTGCCTAGATTTTAGCAAGGAAGGTGACGTGAAAATGCCGCGGACAAAGTTTTGGCACTAGTAGTTTCCCTGGCTGCAGAGTGCATGAAGGGCGTATAGTTTAATTGGGCAAGACACCTTTGTCAAGAGTTCCTAGTGAACTGCTATGAAGCCCATGATGAAACCAATCCATCAGGGAAAATTTTAAGAACCCCCCCTAAATTTATAAGTATAATAAATGGGCGAATCTCCATGGTATATAGGAAAAACGGAAGGCGATTTTATCAATAATATAATATGTATATATAATTCTTTGGCGAATCTCTCACCAGGCATGGCGAATATTTTACTCAATT
>APFE030189858.1:30850-73659 GCA_000404065.3 Pinus taeda
TCTTGAATTAGGTTTGAGTTTCAGGTCCTACCGTATGATCTCTCAAAAACACCTAAATGCAACTATATGCCAAAGGTCATCATTTTGTTCGATGAATTCTAGCTATAAGAAAGTTAAGGATCTTTCAAACAAACAAAGCGAATTCAAGCAATCACGCAACCTAATGCAACTAACAGCAAGGAAATGAAACTTTTCTTTTGAAAACACAAAATAACGAAATGCTCTTTTCCTTTCAACTATTAATGCAAAAGATACTAGTTTGCTCTACTTTTTCAATGACATACAAGTTCTCTTAAAATGAATTAGAGAGATAGAAACACTAAGTGAAAAGCTAAATCATTCAATGCACACACAAGACAATTCCCAAATCACTAAAACCAGTTTCCCAAATCAAAGGAAAGCAAAGGCTTATGAGCTATGTAATCTAAGCTGAACAAGACAATGAGGAATTCAACGGGGGAAGGCAAACCGCTTGGAACACAATCGGTCACTTTCAACAATCACCAAACAAAAGTGAAAACAAAAACGAAGTTGGCTGGCCAACTAAGAACACCGAATCCCGGACGGGAGGCTAGACACACACGGCCACTAGATGCCCCAGGGTTTGAGTGTGAAATCAATGGAGACAAGCGAACACCCGAAGGATGAGAGTCCACGACCAGACAAACGACGGTTTGACACACTTCAGTAATCACAAAAAGTGAAGGCAAAACATAAACCAAGCAATAAGAGCAAAAAGGAAGGCTTTGCACAAACCGAAAACAAGCGATAAACGAGCTCTCGTGGAACGAGGCCTTGCAAGCAAGTGAGTCACAGTTCAATCAAAGTTATCAAGCCAAAAGCCAAGTAGAAAAAGCAGGGGAAAGCCAAAACCAAGAGGTTCAGTAGGTCAATTTGGACAAAAAGAATTTTTACAGGATCAGCGCGGGTGACCCTACAGCAACAAGGCGATGACAAGAAAGTGTCTGTAGCAACTTTGCGCTGTCAGCGCGGAAGGACACGAATAAAGGGCGCTGGCCCGAAAAGCCAGGTCAGCGCGATTGTCTGAATATACAAGCGTGATGACAGAGACAACAAAGAAGACGGTATGCGATGTCAGCGCAACTGTTTTAAAATAAAACGCGCTGAGGCTGAAAAGCAAATCAATTTGAACAAAAACTTCCAAACCAAAGCAACAGGCTTTCAAGGCAATTAAGGTAGTCCCTAGGGCGAACCCAGAAACAAACCAACAGCAAAAACAATCCCCAAAACTTTGACAAAGGAGCAATAATCAAAACAAAGGTGACATACAAAGAGACAAGCAAGCTCCCCAGCGGAGTCGCCAAATTGTTGGAGAGGTAAATCCCCTCTACGGATAGAGGCGATCCCTACTAGCCCAACAGGGGTCTAGCAACAATCGAACAATGCTACACTACAGGTTCCTAGTTGTAGTTAACAAGTGGGTAAGAGAAACCTACTTGGATCCCAACTCTATGTTTGTTGAAGAGATGATCCTCTCGCTCTTTCGCTCCAGCCGATCACAATTCCCCGCTATCCTCGCGGACGAACACCTGCACAAGAAGAGAGAGCAAACACAAGCGTAAAATCTACTAAAAACAACTATGTATCAGTCAGGAAGGATACAATTTACAATAATCATTCATAGGACAAATGGAAATGGAACCATAAGAGTAGTCATCTATCTTTATTAATCAGAAAATAGAGTAAGGTACAACCGAAGTCCTGACGCTGAGTCCTTCTCTAGAGGGGCCAGCCAGCATGTCTTCCAAGCATTCACCTTTGAAGCAAATCTCCCAAGTCAAAGAGGTCTCTCTCTCACATACAAGGCAACAAGCTCATGACCTTCCTCAAGCTCAAAGCAATCCTCACACAACACACCAAATGCCTACAAGAGCAGCATTAATGCACTAAGAATTCCTCAATCAAAGTCTATATGTTCCAAACTAGCTGCTCATGGGCAATGGAGGAGGCTTATAAAGGAGAAGGAGTCTCCATGAATAGTTAAAGGATGAGCTTTCCCCCAAGAGAAGTGGATGATCAGTCGAACAGACATGCCAGAGAAAGGATGGCGACCTTAACAATGCTAACAGCCAAGTTTGGAGTCATCTGGAAGGCTGGCTGTTAGAACAAACTCGCCTAAATAGGATCAGCGTGGGTGCAAAACTGGGCTGGAGCGCTGACATCGCAACTCAATTACAGAAGAGGTCTGGTCAGCGCGCAGTGATACAAGCAGAGGGCGCGCTGTTTGTGAAATTCGACCAGCGCGGAAAACACGTGTGCTTCCGCGCTGGCAGCGCAGCAGTCACATTATCCTCTGCTAGTCAGCGCGGTTATTTTAGAAACAGTCGCGATGATCCAATAAACTTAGGCAAAGAGGGTTTTTAGCCATTTCAGAGAGCATAAGTAAGGTGAATGTGATTTTATGACACAGTAGGGAGACTGACAGGGTGACAGTGACATTTTACTGTGTAACAGATGCCCCCTAAAGCATGAAGCCCGAGAGAGTGGGAGGGGTGAAATGCTTTACAAGACTGCTGGACTGGAGCACCACCAGGAAGAACCTGAAGGCAGATACAACTGATATTTCAATTACATGTAGTCTAGGCATGGGCGCAGCCATCCAAAAGACATATGAAGAAAGGTATGTGGTATGGACGCAGCCACCCAGCGGAAGAGACCATAATGATAAGAGGTATGGTCGCAGCCATCCTTAAAAAAACTCAGGTATGGGCGCAGCCATCCATCAATGAGTCATGTAATGATGTCCCACAAAATCGCAACCTGGCCCTTGATGAACTAGAACCAGGGTCTTGCGCTCCATCCAAACCCGAACAAAGTACAAGTTCAAACATGTGAATATAGGAGTCGAAGTCGAACATGCTTGAACTTCATCTGATTACCAGCCAATGATGAAAGCTGTTAACAGACGCGAGAGGGGCCACCAATGATGACGATGGTCCTCAAGGTACTATAGGTACAATCCACAGCATGTGAATGAATGAGCCGATGTCGAACACCCGCAAAGTCATTCGATCGGAGGCCAATGATGAAAACCTCGCGTCGAACGTGAAGAACCTGCCATTGAGGCATGCAGGCTCCAAGGTACCTGAAGGGAGTCTCTAGGTCACTCCTGGATAATGAGCTGAAGTCGACAGGAAGTGATCTTTATCGAAGGTGGGCCATAATATTTCCCACATCATCGACGCGAGACGGGAAGAGACAATATGTTTTGTGTGAAATATTAGAGGGAGGTTATACTTGCAGAGGCCAACTTCTCTTGAACATATCGGCGACACGACGACGGATTTGGCAGTATTTGGGGGTCAAATGATCAGAGGTCGTAATGAAAGGACAATGAGTAGATGAATGGCCAAATAGGATAACCCAAACCCATGGAGGCAAAAGTGGAGCGAGATGAGATGTCCCCACCCAAACACGAATGCAAACAGTGCCATGTTCAAGAGCGACATACTGCCGATGACGACGATTATGATTCCTTTATTTCCCCCACCATTTCTGGCGAGTACCTCGGTTATTTTTGGATGAGAAGCTTGACGGGGATAGCATATGCTTAAGGAGCGTCATTTCGACGGAATTCAATGTCATTAAGTTTTAACGAGTCTGACAAAGGAAGAACTCGACGTATTTTCCTGTTTAGAGAGTCTGAAAAGACAGCAGAAAAGAAAACTCCAGGGGGGTGATTTTTCGTAAAGTTGTGTCTCTCGAGCCCGAAAAAGTATAAAACGATGCTCGAAAGAACTGCCCGATCATTACGACCGAGGAGTACTTTTCGTAAATAGTAACTTCCACCCGAAAAAGTAAAAAAATCATTCAGAAGCACGTCGTTTTAGAGCCAATAGTGAGTGCGAAACGACAAACACCCGACGATCTTTGTTAATTTAAACGGTCGAAAAAAGAGCTTTAAAAGTGACCACCTCTCGTTCCTTTTGACGAGCTGAAAGGGGGCTCGGCTATCTTTTCTTGCTTTATGTCGGAAAGGAGCTTAAAGACGACATTTTTTGGGACCAAGTGTACACAGAACCATTGTGACTCCGCTGGTTTCGAGAATCTGCACAAAAAAACCACCTGCGTAAATCCGTTCGACATGTTAAAAAACATAGCAAAACATGCATAAAGGCATAATACAGTGACATTAGCACTAAATCCATGGCGAAACATGACAAAAACCCACTTTTATAAATTCAAATAAGAATTTTTTACCATAAATAGGGGGGTAAAAATCATTTTTTACCATTTTACCATTTTGAGCCTTGGGGAATGTTGTGGAGCTGTAAAGTTGACAGAGCGAATTCTACCCCGTGCAGACATCATTCAGCTGGCAGCTTGTTCCAGGTAGGTTCCTCTTGCCCTGCGCTTTGTTTTAAGTCCATTTTTAAGCATTTTCACCATGGGATTTGGCCGTTTGGCTGAATTCTTTGAGCGTTGGTGCGCTCTTGGTCAGCACGGATTCGCCCATCGGGTCCGCGCTGATCGATTCAGTTAACACACACCACTTTCCGGGTCAGCGCGGAAAACCCGTGTGCTTCTGCGCTGACCCAGGGAAAAGACAAAGGGCCGCCATTATCAGCGTGGCTGTTTTAAAAACAGTCGCGCTGGCGCCGCAAAACTTAGTTTTTAAGATTTTGGATGGATAATTTTCAATGGCTGGTAGTCTAATGCTTTTTGGTGATCATGCAGGACACAATGGCCTTTGTGTGGCAAGAGAGGGCCCACGATAATGAAGATATAGCTGCTTTTGCCAATCCGGGATGCCGAAATGCAATGTGGGCATGCAGTTTGCTAAAAAAATTTCTCACTCCATGCCTGAGGGCACAGCCAGACCTCCTAGAGCTCTTGATCAGAGCTTGGAACCCAGTGGATGGGAAATTCACGATCCGAGGCCGCGACATCGAGTTCAATAGCATGGAAATTTATTTTTTGACTGGGTTGTCACGCCGGGGTGTGATGCCCATTCTGGAGGGGCAATGACCCAGCGGCGAGACGCTCGACCAGCTCATGGCTCAAGTGTGCCCACAGGTGCATAAAACACGTAGCGGGAAGGTAAGCATTCCATTAGTGGGTGACGGTGACATGGTCCTTCACACCATACTCTTCATGGTGACCTGGGCAGTAGGGAGCTTGGCCAATCATGAGGCCTCAAAGGCCCACCTATTACTTGCTCTCGAGTGTCTACAGCCCACTGTTTTCAACTGGGCAGCAGCGGTGACGACTAGCATGAAGAGGCAGTTGAGCAACTATCAACGCGGAGAGTCGAAACAATTCGGCTATGGGTCGCTCTTGCTTCCATTCATGTTCGAGCAGGTGCCAGCCCTACAGCTACAGACTATGGTGGTGGATCCACCTAACAGTCCACGGGAGACGAGGGCCACTCGATGGGCCCAGGTCATGCCGTGTGGAGGTGGCGGCCGTTCAGTGTCATGGGATGTTTTCTTTCGAGAGTGGTTGGATCGCCAGGTTATCTTTGTCGAGGACTGGCCATATGTCGGTATCGATTTCCGTGGTGATCCCGACATGCCACTGCCTGCGAGAGAGCAGTGGGACGATGGAGGTAAAACACTTGATCTCTTTTTGATTTTTATCTTTTGTAATGTTTTTAAATTTTTTATGTACATGTCCCAATAAACGCTATGATATGCAGATGTGGGACCCACGAGACCCCTTGGTCTGGCTCCGGAGGCACGGAGAGAGGGACAAAGCACTGCGGTCCTGGCCCTGGCTCCTCCAGTAGGTGACATGATGGAGACTGTGGTACACAACCTTAAGGGCTTACTAGCAGGAGTGCCAGATTACCAGGGGATCGAGGAGGTCCCCATAGCTTCCCAGATTCATACAGTGGGTGTGGAACCCAAGATGCACCGCCTTTTGAGGCGGGTGGCACGAGCAGTGGCATGCTACAGAGAGCATAACCTACCGTAGTAGATGCCTAGGGTTTATTTTCCACTGATGTTTTTGAGAGACATACGTCTCAGATGTACTAAGGACGTCGGCTTTACTTTGGACATGTACACTTATTTTTTGAGCGCCTTAGTGCGCCACACAATATATATATGTATACATGGTGTTTTTATTGTATCTTATGCTTCTCATGTTTTGTTGATTTACATATTACGCAAATGTCTATCTAATACATAATTAGCCAATGCATCAGTTACTGCATTAAGTCTTCTTGGAATGTGATGATAAGTAATGTAATCAAAATCTCTTTCCAATAACTTAACACGTAAATACAACCTTAAAATACGATGATCTTTGACGGAATATCATCCGTTGAGCTGGTGGACTACAAGCTGCGAATCTAAGTTTACGACTAATGAGCGGATTCCGAGGTTAATCGCCTCGGCTAATAATTCAATTACAACACTATATTCAGCCACATTGTTTGTTGTACAACCCAGACACATGCCTTGAACGTCTACTAACTCACCATGAGGATCGTAGATCACCCATGCCGCAGATGACAGATTGCGAGTACTGCAGGAAGCACCATCAGCGAAACCAACGTAAGGTGATCCAGACATCTGTTCAAGAAGCCAAAGACACAATAAGCGGCAATCATGCCGACACACTAAGACAAAAATCAAATAAACACACACACACACGCAACACACTGTAAAAAGCATATGCATGTAAAAAATAAATGAGAGAGTGCCTGGACTCAGGCGTAATATTTCTTAAGATACAGCCCATTGCGGGGCCTGTCCAGGGGATTTCCTTCATAATCTATCAGCTCATAGGCACCTTTTTGTAGAACTCTTTTTACGATATAGGGCCCATGCCACATTGGCTCGAGTTTTCCTGCTCCCAGCTTATCGTTAGCTTGATCGTAGAGCAGTACTAGGTCTCCCTCGATGAAAGAGCGGGGATTAATAGAGTTATCGAAGTGAGTTTTCACTCGCTTCTTTTGAGCTTCGATAGCTAGGGAAGCTAGATGACGTGTCTCATCCAGACGTTCCAAGTAAAGAAGCCGCTCTTCTACAGGAGTAGTCTCGGGGAGTAACTCGATGGCTAATTTGAGTGAAGGAATCTCACACTCAATGGGAAGGGTTGCCTTCAGTCCATATACTAGCTGAAAAGGGGTGAAACCGGTGGCATCCTTCACAGAGGTCCGGTAGGCCCACAAAGCGGAGAACAACATCAAATGCCAACTAGACTTGTGCATGCCAACAGTTCTCTGAAGCATCGTGACCAAGACTTTGTTCAAGGCTTCAACCTAACCGTTTGCCTGAGGATAGTATGGAGTGGAACTATCATGCCTAAGTCCTGGTTGGGTTGTCAACATGGCCATCATATGATTACGGAAATGTTTTCTGTGATCAGTGACAATGGCTTGTGGAACCTCGAACCGAGAAATAACATGGTTAAAAAGAAACTGTGCTGCAGTATGACCGTCTTCCGACAATGTGGGCATCGCCTCGACCCATTTTGTAAAGTAATCTACAGCAACGATGATGTAACCATGCCCCCCGGCCGAGCGAGGGTTACATGTCACATAATCGATGCCCCATTTGGCAAAGGGGCCTACGGTCACAACGGGGTGCAGCGGGGCAGCGGCCGCACGCATCTTCCGTTGGTAAATCTGACATTCGTGACAAGAACAGACGGCAAGAATGCAGTCTTTGAAAATGGAAGGCCAGAAGTAGCCAACACGGAGGATCTTCTGTGCGATGGCATATCCAAACATGTGACCACCACAAGCACCGGAGTGGCAGTCGTTTAGAACTCTTTCAGCTTCTTCAAAGGTTAAACATCGACGAAAAATCGAATCAACACCAAGGCGGTACAGGGTGTCCCCAACTATGCGATATGGTTGAGCTTGGTGATGAATCCATCAACGAGCGTCTTTTGAGGTCTCGGGGCGGAAGGAGGATGTCTGCAAGTAGACAATTATGTCCCCATACCACAGGTCGAGGGTGTTGATAAGGAAAAGAGTTTCATCTATAATAGACTCCTCTATCTACGAGGAAGTAGCGGCGGACGACAAGGAGCACAAAAGTTCAGCCAAAATGAGTGATTTCTTGGACTTGGCTGCGGTAAATTCCAAGTCGAACTCTTGGAGGATCACGATCCACTTTGAGTATTTGCCCCCCAGCAATTGTCGTGAAAGAATGTAGGTCATGGGGTTACAATCTGAAATCACTGTCGTAGTACGCAACAAAATGTAGTGACGGAAGCGTTGGACGGCGCAAACCGCGGCGAGAGCCAACTTCTCGAGATATGCATATCGAGTCTCCATATCTAGTAAGTTGCGACTAAGATAATAAATGACATGCTCGATGCCATCATCGTCGTCCTGGATCAAAACCATGCCGATAGTGGTATCGGCAGCGACCAAATAGAGTGTATAGTCACGATGATAATTTGGAGGTCGCAACAAAGGGGCGGAAACTAGGAGAGTTTTGAGATGAGCAGAAGACTCCTCGGCTATGGCATCCCATCGGAATGGGGTGTCACGCTTCAGTAATCGGGTAAAACCCTTTGCCACTTCGGCATAGTTTGGTATGAACCATCTTAGAAAATTAGCTTTCCCCTGCAAGCTCTGCAATTGCTGCAAAGTAGCAGGGGGAGGAAGATTCACAATTGCCTCGACTTTAAGGGGATCCAAACGGATGCCCTCTCGGGAGACGATAAACCCGAGAAGTTGACCAGATTCGACGCAGAAGACACATTTGTGCGGATTTAATCGGATATTATAGTGTCGACAACGAAGAAAGATCTCACGAAGATGCGATGGATGGTCCGCGCGCTTAGTTGAATGAGCGGGAAGGTCATCCAAATAAGGTTGTATGATGTGCCTGATATCGTGGAAAGCATAAGACATCAGACGCTGAAAGGTGGCGCCGGCATTTTTAAGGCCGAAGAGGAGCTTTTTGTAAGCAAAGGTGCCCCATGGACAGATTAAGGCCGTCTTGTGTTGATCAGCTGGAGCGATATTAATCTGGTTGTAACCAGAGAAGCCATCCATAAAAGAATATATTTCACTACCCGCACACTCATCAATGAGTTGATCAATGAATGGCGTGGGGTAGTTGTCTTTTGGGCAAGCTCTATTAATGTCTCGGTAATCAACACAGACACGAATGGTGCCCTGTTTTTTGTCGACAGGGACAATATTTGAGACCCATTCTGTCAGTGGGATGGGATAAATGAATCCAGCTTTAAGAAGTTTCTCAACCTCTGCTTTGATAGCTACTGCCTTGCGGGGGTGCACGGGACGCAAACGCTAACGAACAGGTTTGACCCAGGGATACGTTGGTATCTCGTGCACTATTATTGATGTATCAATACCAGGCATTTCTTCGTAGGACCATGCAAAGACATCGCGAAATTTGTGGAAAAGTGCGATATAAACCTGAATCTCCTCAGGAGTGCAGGTGACTCCTATATAAATATTCTCGACAATCCCTGGCTTAACAGAGATGTCGTTAGGTTGCGTTTGCATGATGTTCCCTAGATTCCCTTTGGACGATGTGTGATAAATCTGAATAGACATCTGAAGAGGTTGAGAAGGGAGACATGGAGCAAACCACTCGAGACAAAGCAGTGTTTCCCGAAGGGTAGGGAGAAAGGAGGAACGGTGGTGAAGAGGAAACCACGGACATTCGTCCAGAGACATAGTCTCTATAATAGCCTCATCGGAAGGAAATATTTCCTTCAATGGATTCGAGGAGGTGTATTCTCCTAACCAGGGGGGGAAATCATCTGAGTCAAGAGCCCCACTCGTGACGGTGGGTTGATCATGAGAGGCCGATGCAGCAACAATTTCGATGCAGTTGAGCTCGGCTGGACTCAACGGCATCTCCTCACCCCAAGGTTCTATCTGGTCGATGGAGGGGAGGATCCAAGGATCAGAACGAACCGAGATCATGGAGATCGAGGCGAGGTTGGGAGGTGGGAGGGAAAAAACACCCATAAGGGCGGGTTCTTTGAAGAGCTCAGCTCCCACATTCTCATATGGAACGGAGGTATGCTCAACGAATGGTATGTTTCCCTCAGAAGAGGAAGCGAAGAACAAAAGCTGGTCGACCGTGACAATGTTTCCCTGATGGGGGAAACGAATGACACGGAAGAGGGATGAAGCCACGGCACGCATGGTGTATGTCCAACTCCAGCCCAGAAGGAAACCATATGTGAGATTTGCATCCACAACCTCAACTTCTACTTCCACAGTCTTCCCTTCTAAGGTAATTGGTAGTCGTTGAAGAATACCATAAGGTCAAGATTCTCTCCCGTCGAATGCTTCCAAGGTCGTTGGGGACTGACTCAGCGTCAGAGACCCGATGGCTTTCCAACATGCAATAGACATAATGCAGGTTGATGCGCCCTCATCAATGACTGTAAGATGGATCGTTTTGGTATTGATGACGACTTGAATGAGGAAAGCGATCTGATGAGGCAGTCAAGGAACATGGCTCTCGAGGTCGAAGGTAATTAAATCCGAGTCCGCTGGGTCGATGCCACCGATGGCCGATAGCAGGGACTTCCTCTGGGGGGGCAACTCTGAAGGACCTCTAAGGCAGACATAGCAGACGGAGCCTACGCTAAGTCCTCTACGATGCTATAGTGCTGGGAAGCAAGAGCATTCAGATTATAAGAAGACCTTCTAAGTACCCCTTTGGGAGGGGGTCGGATTGTCGTCTCAGTACTCGGTCTCTTGATATGGAGAGGACCAGAGTTGGACGAAGGAGCACTTGAGGGAACCTCTGGCTCCTTCCCGGCGGACGACGGATACTCCTTGGCTCGAGTTGTTATATGAATAGGAATAGTTCCAGCCATGAAGACCTGGGAACCGAAGGGAGAAGAGGAGGGGTCAGCCACCATCTGAGTTTGCTGAGAGGGAAAGGGTTCTTTCAGAACCGCAGGGATTCCAGGAGCACCTTTCAACAAACGACTAACTTCGGATCACCTAGGGCAGTCCTTAGTGTAGTGATCCTCCTCACAAATGAGGCAAGGATACTTAGGTTTGCGTTTAGCTCCTTCCTCGGCTCGAGGTTTAGAGGATTCCTGCTTGGGTAGCTCGGATTTATTTTTCCCTTTCCCCTTTTCCTTTTTCTTTCCTTTTGAGGCCTTGCCCACCATGGTGGACTGGACGGCGTTGACCTCGGAAGTGTTACCAGAATTCAAAACACCCCGAGAAGTGTTTTCGTTGGATGCACTTGACTTTTGCTTCCCAGGGTTCGATGATTTTTTAGAGGCCTGGTTTACAGAGCCAATGACTCCAACGACAGATGGCTTGGGCGGAGCCTTGGATGTACCTGGCCTGGGGGCGTCCGGCAAGTAATCATACAAAGTACCAGACTGAGAGTAAACTAAGTCTAGGTACTGAGCGCGCGCGATCGCTTGCTCTTCAGTTACACAGGCTCCCATAGCAATGTCCCGTGCAATCTTGGGGACAAAGGAAGTCGTGAACCAGTCGGTGAGGAGAAAATCAGGTATCCAGAACTTGATCAACCTGCGACGCCTTCTCCATTCGTGAATATGATCAGAGATATGCGTAGCAGTATCCTGCTTAAGAGACGTGAGGAGGTGAATCCCTGTCTTGTACCGAATGGGTAACTGAAAGTGATTCAAAAATGCCATGGCCAACGAATTAAAATCTTGAAATGACGCACGGGCCAATTCAATATACCATTTAGCTGCCGAACCAGTGAGGGTCCTCTGAAAGAGGCAAAGCCGAATCGAATCATCGAGCCATGAATTAGACGAACACCATAAGTGATACGTCATCACATGAGCTTGAGGGTCCTCCCCGGCCTTCCCATCAAATTTCGGACAGTCACTAGGTATTTTAGTTGGAACTGGTGGCCATTGTGGATCGTGTAGAATGGGATCATTCATTAACTTCGACACATCGGGCAGTTCCAACGTCGCTAAAAATGGTAGCTGCGGATTAAAAGACATTTGTGGCGGATACGAGGTAGAACCATAATTCCATCCAGTTCCTGGTTGCCCCCATTGTCCTTGTCCCAATGGACCAGGTCCGAAAGGGCCTTGTCCAGAAGGATTTTGTCCATAAGGGTTATTCCCAGAACCGGGTTGCTGATTCTGCCCCCCAGCACCCCATTGGTTACCATACTGGCCAGCAGGTTGTTAATAATTTGGATAAGGATTACGCTGCGGCTGTTGGTAATTTTGATACGGGGTATACTGATTTTGCCCCGGGGTTGCTGGTATCCGTACTGAGCCTGGGAACTAGGCGGCATTTGATGACCAGGTTGGGATTGATACCCACTTGAATGCGAGGGTTGGGATTGGTACCCACCCGAATAAGGAGGCTGGGCCTGATACCCACCTGAATAAGGAGGCTGGGATGGGTACCCACCTGAATAAGGAGGCTGGGATTGGTACCCACGTGAATAAGGACCCACCTGAATAAGGAGGCTGGGATTGATACCCGCCCGAGTAAGGAGGTTGGGATTGGTACCCGCCCGCGTAAGGAGGTTGGGATTGGTACCCACCTGAATACGGAGGCTGGGATTGATACCCACCTGAATACGGATGCTGGGATTGATACCCACCTGAAAGAGGAGGTTGGGATTGGTACCCGCCTGCATGCTGAGCCGTCTGGCCAGAAGGTTGTCCTGGTCAGATTTGAGATGGCCCTGTTCGCCCAGAAGGTCGAGCTTGCTGAGTGAGGGGCTGCCCTTGTTCAACCAAGGATTGTGCTTGTTGACCAGATGGTTGCTGAGTGGTAGGCTGGCCTTGCTGCACGTAAGGCTGGCCCCCTTGCCCAGAAGGGTTGCCTTGCTGGTTTCCGGGTTGACCTTGCTAACCATAAGGTTGTCCCTGGTTCCCATAAGGTTGCCCCGAAGGGTAGCCCTGCTGGGTACTGGGTTGACCTTGTTGAGCGTTGGGTTGTCCCGGGTTTCCATAAGGTTGCCCAAGATATGTAAAAGCCGAGCCACTAGAGGCCAAAGGTTGTCCCTGATTGGGTTGTCCTTGTGGGCCTCCCTGTTGACCTGGATAATTTTGGCCAGCATACTGCTGCCCATGATTAGGCTGCACGTAGGGCTGTTGACCCTGGTAGGGTGGTCCTTTCTGTCCTTGTCCCTGATGGTACTGGCCACCACCATACCCGGTGTTACCCGAAGCCACATTCAACGGAACGGAAACCTCATCATAAGGCACTTCAGGCAAGGAGGTAAACAACTAATGATTCTCAGGATCATAATACGAGCCTTGCCCATCTGGACTCTGGACATTACGCAAGTACTGAAAATATGCCTCCTCCGCCGTCATATGATCGGAAGCAGGAGGAGCACCACTTGCAGGGTGCACAACTCTAGGAGTATGTGACGATTGACCACTTTGCGCTGGACCTCAAGACAGGCTTGCAGCGGAAGTGACAACAGATGATGTTGTGACGGCACTAACAACTGGAATTAACGCCGCGACACAAATGGTCGGGTTGGATGGGACTGCTGTAACAGCAGTATGGTGGACTTGGGAAACAAACGGTCCTGTGGTAGGGATGATGTTTTGATCCCAAACAGAAGAGGAAGCTGCAGAGTTCATAGCATCCCTCAATGATCTATAGCGCGCCGACACCGTGATACCCAAAGGTGTAACGGTGTAGGGCGTGGAGATGATTGGGGATGTCGCCGAAATGGGAGTATCAATACTCGACATGACAGACGGGCCACTCGACACAGGAGAAGCGTCGCCCATATCGGAAGAAGCCATCGGAGATGGGACACCGACAGGAGTGGCAGGAAAATCCTCTTCAGAGGGCTCCCAAACAGGGTTCCAAGAGAATTCGTAGAAATCATCCTCTGGAGCTCGAGAATTCAACGGTTAGATGCTCGGAACAATGGAAAGAGCGTCACAAACCAGAGTTTCAGGGGCAACAGAAGATGGAGACCCTTGGTCACTTGGGATAGGAGACGGAGTTGATGGATCCGCTAGGATGATCAAACAAAGACCCTAAGCAAGCTAACGATACAAACCCTACTCAAAACTAAATGCACACAAGATCTAACCAGGTAATGTTATTGCGGCCAAATAAATTTTTAAGACACAGGAACTGAACTTGACCTTTTCATGTTTCGAGAGTCGAGAAAAGGACGCAAAGATGACTCTAGTCTCCTTCGAATGTTTAATGAGCACGAAGTGACAAGACGCTCACTTACACCTTTTCTTTTAGGGAGCCTGAAAAGGATCAAAAGTGTCTGCCCTGGAGATTCTAAGCAAAGGGTTTACCAAGCAATCCGTAAAACTGCTTATACACCCTGGCAATCGTATGAGAACCAAGGACTTTCTGTACTGCAGTCAATCTTCCCGAATGCTGTGTTCGGTGCGTTACGGTTCACAAGGCGGCAGACTCGGCTTCCTATGGATAAAGGATGTAAACCTAGTGGAGTCTCCCCATATATACGCGACGGTACGTGGGAGCCCAAATCCGTGCTAGACCACAATTGAATCACACCAGGAGGAATCACCCAACCTTAATGCAAAATCAAGAGTGACTAGGTTTAACGACGTCGGAGCACGTCTCTAGCCTAGACCTCTAGATATTTGCGTTAAGTTCCAATGCGTTTTTAGATAAATTCGGTTTATTTTACGGTTGATCTTGAATTGAGTTTTGATTTCAGGTCCTACCGTATGATCTCTCACAATTACTTAGATGCAAACTACATGCCAAAGAACATCATTTCATTCGATGAATTCTAACTATGAGAAGGTTAGGAATTTCGATCAAACAAAATGAACACAAACAATCAAACAATCTAATGCAACTAATGGCGAGGAAACGAAACTTTTCTTTTGAAAACACAAATCAACAAAATGTTCTTTTCCTTTTAACTATTAAATGCAAAAGATATTAGTTTGATTTTCTTTTCAATGGCACAAAGCACTTGAAATGATTTTGAGAGACAACAACACTGAGCAAAAGGAGTAAAATCACTCAATGCAAACACAAGAAAGTTCCCAAGACACCAAAACCAGTTTTCCAAATCAAAGGAAAAACTAAGGCTTATGAGCTATGTGATCTAAGCTCAATAAGACAAAAAGAAATTCAAACAAGGAGGAAGCAAATCGCTTGGAACACAACCAAAACACTTTCAACAATCACCAAGCAAATGTGCAGAGCAAATCTAAATTTCGCTGGTCAAACAAGAAAACAAGATCCCGCAGAAGGCTTGACCCACACACGGCCACTAGACGCCCTAAGGCTAGGGTGTGAAATCAATAGAGAAAAGAAAAAAACCCAGAGGATAGGAGTTAGAACCAGTCAAACAAAGATTCAACACACTCCAGCAACTGTAACAGTTAAGGCAAAATACAAACCAAGCAGTGAAAGCGAAAAGGAAGGCTTTGCAAAACCGAAAAGCAAGCAATAAACGAACCCTTGCGGAACAAGACTTTGCAAGCAAGTATCTCACAGTTCAGACAACAGAAATCAAGTCATAAACTAGGTGGAAAGAGCAAGGGACAGTCAAAACAATAGGTTCAGGAGGAAAATTTGGACAAAAATCAATTCTACAGGATCAGCGCGGGTGACCCTCAGCAACTAAGCGCTGACCAGACAACACGCGTAGCAACTTTGCGCTGTCAGTGCGGAAGGACACGGATTAAGGACACTGGCTCGAAAACAAGGTCAGCGCGACTGTTAAACGTACAAGCGCGATGACAGTGAAATCAAAGAAACAGATACGTGACGTCAGCGCGACTGTTCTGATATAAACCGCGCTGAGGCTAAAAAACAGGCAAAATCAAACCAAAAGCTCCCAGACCAAGGTAATAGCTTTTAAAACAATTAAGGAATTTCCCAGAGTGGACCAGGAAATCAAAGACAAAGAACTAATCCCCAATCTTTAACAAGAGAATAACAATCAAACCCAAAACAAGGATGAAAAACAAAAGACACAAGCGACGATCCCCAGGGGAGTCGCCAAATTGTTGGAGAGGTAAATCCCCTCTACGGATAGAGGCGATCCCTACTAGCCCAGAACAGGTCTAGCAACAATCAATCAATGCTACTATGCAAGCTCCTAGTTGCAATTAAAAAGTGGGTAATGGACACCTACTTGGATTCCAGCGCTATTGTTTGATGAAGAGATGCCGCTCTCGCTCCTTTGCTCTGGTCGGTCACGATCCTCCACTATCCTCGTGGATGGACACTGCACATGCAAAGAGAAGACAAACACAAGCGTGAGATCTAGTAAAAGCAACTATACATCAGTCAGAAAGGATGTAATTCAAATTAACCATTATAAGACAAATGAGAATGGAACCATAACATTAGTCATCTATCTTTTATTAATCAAAAACAGAGAAAGGTACAACCAATGTTCTGACGCTGAGTCCTTCTCAAGAGGGTCCAGCCAGCAAGTCTCATAAGCATTCACCCTTGGAGGTAGATCTCCCAAGACAAACAACTCTCTCTCTCACACAAGGCAACAAGACTTCACAACCTTCCTTAAGCTCTCTAGCAATCCACACTTTAACACACCAACTGCCTATTAGGAGCAGCACTAAACACACTATGAATTCCTTTATGTCAAAAACTATATCCAAAAACTAGCTGTTCATGGCAATGGTGAAGGCTTATATAGGAGAATGAGTCTCCATGAATGGTGGAAGGATAAGCTTATCTCCAAGAAAGGTGGCTCATATGACGAACAGACATGCCATAGAAGGGAGGGCGACATTTACAAGGCCAACAACCAGGTCTGGAGTCATCTGGAAGGTTGGCTGTTAGAAAAAATTCACCTAAACAGGATCAGCGCGGGTGAATAACTGGACTGGCGCGCTGACATCACATCTCAATAACAGGGGAAGCTGTGTCAGCGCGATTTGGTACAAACAGAGGATGCGCTGGGTATGAAATTCGACCAGCGTGGGAAACCCATGTGCTTTTGCGCTGGCAGCGCATCGGTTGCACTGGAAGTCGCCAATCAGCGCGGTTATTTCATTAACAGTCGCGATGATCAAATAAACTTTGGCATAGAGGGTTATTTGGCCAATTCAGAGAGCATGAGCATGATGGATTTGATTTCATGACACAGTAGGGAGACTGACAAGGAGACAGTGACAAATTACTGTGTAACAGTATGTTTAACCACTTTCGCGAAGACTTTGGTAATATTTCTTATGTTTACTAATAACTTAAGTAAATCTGCGCGAACACTAATTTAGGATTTCTCTCTGATGCATGTAAGTAGGCAAATTGAATGTTAGAGGTCCGCAAGGGCTGATCGTAGACCTTTGCAAAGGTCTGAAGGCTATTTTAACATAGTTGCAGTAACGTGACCTAAGAGTTTATCGATCTGTGTGAAGGCAGATTTGAGGCACTGGAAGACATCACACTAGTCTTTGGATGCAAAAAATTGGTTCTTGCACAACCACCCCCCTCCTCCCCCCCACTGCTTCGGGTGAGAGTGCAACCTGCACTACATGAGTTGTTACCGAAAGGGCCAGTAGTGTAGGGTTTTGTTGGTTGGTGCTTCTAACTCTTAACCTGCGTCAGGACCCCCTAAGCCAACAACTATTGTACTCCTTGGTTAAGAATGACAATTGAGAATGGCTAAGAATGTTGGGTCATTTCCATTCTGTTTGCCACATCCCATGTGAGACTTCAAACTTGTGAAGAGCTTAGCAAAGAAGTGAGAACCATGTAGAGGATATTTAGGAATCACTTTAGTGGTTAAATGGTTGTTGATTTCAGGTAGCATCAGATGTGCTATACCCATGAAAATTGGTGGAGAGGCTAAAGCACATGAGATCTCCAAGAATCAAAAATGGTTTGGACAAATTGTACCTGGTTTGGGAGATATTAAAATAATTAATATTTTTAATGGAGTTCCTAAGTCTAAACTTAGGAAAAATAAAATATTAATGGGTATTAATATAAAACTGGGTTGGAAGGTTCTAAAAGTCATGGATCAAGCCAAATCTAATCTTAGCCGTTGATTAGAGATTTAATCTCGACCGTTGAAGGACCAACGAGAAAAGTATAAGAGGAGGCTTGACGGTCAGATGGAAGATACACCAGAGTGATCAGTCATTCATTTTGATAGAGCGGGGTTGCTAAGAAAAGTTGAATTAGTGATCAATAGTGAAGGGAAGTGAGTACTGGGCAGAGAGGCAAAGATAGCACTGAGAGACCAGTGCACAAGCAGGGAGAGTTAGAGCAACAACTAGTTCAGGCCACGCAGAGCCTAGCAAAGACAATGCAAAGGCCAAAGGGACTACGTCATCCACGTAGAGGCTGCTAGAGTGACACAGAGGGCCCCATAGGCTGCATAGTGCCTCAAAGGGCTGACACAGAGGGTTCTGGGGCTGATGCAGGTCAACAGGAGGCTGACGCAGAGGCCAAAAGGGCCAATGTTGAGCTTCAGTTGTTCCGGAGAGGGTTTCATGGGATAGGTTTTCTGAATACCTGTTTTTGAATATGGAGGTATTGCTGCCATGTATTTTTCTCTGTTGAGTGAGCCGATTAGGCACCCAGTTATACTCAAGGAAATACTACATAATAATAAACCCTCATAATAGCTACACCAGTTTTCCCGCATTGGGTTTTTCTCGTGACATTTGTCTGAAAATAAAGGTGTCACTTGTGTGTTTTTTTTCTTTTAGCTGATGATATGCAGATGTTGTGATTGTATTGTGTTTATTTCGGTATTTAAATGTTTTAAATAACTTGTTCAAAATTTAAAAGTAGAAGAAATAAACCAACATAATACAGATTAATTTTCTAACGGATAGACTTAGAAAATTCAACATGGTATCAGAGTGTGGTTGCAGATCACAGGAGAGCTGAAGGCATCAGCTGAGCAGAGCATTTACAGTTGAATCAGTTCTCCCAAGAGATAGTCGATGATCCTTGCAAAAGTAACAGAGGAAGGGTTGATGCAGAGGGACTGCGTCATCAGTTTGGGCTTGAGAAAGGCCAAAACAGAGGCTGAGGAGGGTAGAAACAGGCTCACACAGGGGCCAGGAGGGCTATCATAGTTGGATGAGGGAGCTATTTTGTTGGTGTTGGGATTGTGCAGAGCCAAGAGGCTCAATCCTTCAGTTGTTGTGGCGAAGGACGTTGTGGGTAGTTTGTGAGAGCAAAGCTAGTGGGGTACTATGGTTAGAACAATACCTAATAGGGAAAATCCAAGGTAGAAGGATTTCTAGCCAAGGAATCCCTCTACCTTGGTGGATTTCGAGCTGAGGTGGATTTCCAGCCAAGGAATCCAGATAAATGTTGCAGTTGCACAGACGATTGGAGAGGAGCAACTTGACGATTGGCAGAAGGATTTCCAGGAGGGAAATCAGGACTCAAAGGGAGTCCAGAAGAGAACTTCCAGACAGGAAGTAGAGAGACTCGGAGGAGTCAAACCGAGAACTTTTAGACAGGAAGTAGAGAGAATCAACAGGATTCAAACCTAGAACTTCCAGGTGGGAAGTAGAGAGACTCAAAGGAGTCGACACAGAAAAGCAGAGAGATGGCCTTGAATGGGCTGAGAGATCAAGATAGGCTGGACAGAGCGTCCAACTTTTGGTCTGGAAGGCTAGGATCTTGTCCATTCTAGACAAACATCGTATCAAGGACTTCGCCTTGAGAGTGATGGTTATCCCATTTGACCAGGTAGCTAATGAAAGGTATGAGGAGACAATGACTAAAGCAAAGTGTATCATCCTTGATGGGATCAAGGATCATGTGGTCCCACATATTGCTGAGAAGGAAACGACAAATGAGATGTGGGACGCTTTGAAGACATTGTACCAGCATACTTCCGTGTAGAGGAAGATGCTCTTGGAGAATCCATTAAGGTCATACTAGATGCAGAAGGGAGAGCAGATAGATGTCTTCCTCAGTCGGTTGAAGGAGATCTGTGACCAACTGACTTCCATAGGGGCCATGTTGGATCAGGAGTTGATGGTAAGGACTGCACTTAATGCAGTCTCCAAGGATTGGGAGACATTTGTCTAGATCATATTGGGTAGGGTGAGTCTTCTAGATAGGGAAGAACTGTGGGAGACTCTTCGTCAAGAAGAGATCAGACGACTGACCAAGACGGGGAGTAGCAGCAAAGGGGTCAGGATCAAGGAGGAAGAGGAAGAGGATTTGGCTCTGACATCTGTGAGAAAGTAGGAGAAGAGGAAGAAGAAGGACCTCTCCAAGGTCAAGTGCTTCCACTGTGGAGAATTGGGTCACTATGTGAACCAGTGTACGAGGAAGAAGAACAAGGAAGAGGATTCTGAGTATAAGGCAGCTCCAACGAAGATAGAGAAAGAAGTCAAGGAGGATTACGATTGTGCCATGAGTACTCATGTCCCACTAGAGAAAAAGTTGGGAGACATCGAGCTGTAGTTAGGAGGACTACAGGCGATAAGGGGCAGGATCCTTGAGGTACCCAACATCTTGGATAATACCTTGCTACGAGAGCCCCGAAGAGGAGTAGCAGGACTCGCAGATGTAGGTAGAGACAGATGCAGATGAAGTGGGAGAGAATGCTATAGTGCAGGAGTCCTCGGGCAGCGTGAGGTTAGTAGGCTGCAACAATGTGAGAGGCACAAAGAGTGTTGCACCAGTGTAGGATGGCATAGAGAGGTGTGCAACGGTACGAGATGAAGGTAGTTGTTGTCGCAATGCAAAGGTCAGTAGAGGGAGAACTTGTTAGCGACAGAGAGAGTTTCAACATTAGGAGTGTTTCTAGCCTGATAGGGATGTCAGAAGTTGGGTGGATCAATTACTTCTTAATAATTGAGTTGCAATGCAATAGCAGTATGTAGTAGCACAATGAAACATGATGAGAGGGGGATGCAGTGTTGGGAGAATGGACCAGCAGTGGCACGAATGTAGAGGGAGTTGCTGTACAGATGCAACAGTGGTAGTCGTAGGGCCATGGGCAGCAGTGCAGAGGATGTTGGGTGGGGAGGCCTAGCATTAACATAGGTACATGTGCTGGATAATCAGAGAGATGCTCAATGAGGAGTATTACTAGAGCAGAGTCCTCGCTAAGAAGGAGTGTTGATTTGGGGTAGAATCAGATGTTCTATAGACATGAAAATTGGTCCCAGAAATGGTTTGGATAGATTGTACCCAGTTCGGAAGATATTAAAATAATTAATATTCTTAATGGAGTTCCTAAGTCTAAACTTAGAAAAAATAAAATATTAGTGGTTGTTAATATAAAACTGGGTTAGAAGGTTCCAAAAGTCATGGATCAATCCAAATCTAATCTTATTCGTTGATTATAGATTTAATCTCGATCGTTGAAGGACCAACGAGAAAAGTATAAGAGGAGGGTGAGGGTCAGTTGGAAGATACACTAGAGTGATTAGTCATTCATTTTGCTAGAGCAGGGTTGCTAAGCAGATTTGAATCAATGATCAACAATGAAGGTCAATGAGTATTGACTGGGCAGAGAGGCAAAGACAGTACTGAGAGACCAACGCAAAAGCAGGGAAAGCAAGAGCAGTCGCCAGTTCAGGGCACGCAGAGCCCAATAGAGACAACGTAGAGGCTAGAGGGACTGCGTCAACCGTACAGAGGCTACTAGAGTGATGCAAAGGGTCCCAAAGGCTATGTAGTGCCTCAAAGGGCTAATGCAGAGGGTCTTGGGGCTGATGCATGTCAGCAGGAGGTTGACGCAGAGGCCAAAATGGTCAGCGCTGAGCTTCAGTTGTGCAGGAGAGGGTTTCGTGGGACAAGTTTTCTGAATACATGTTTTTGAATATAGAGGTATTGTTGCCATGTTGCACTAGTTTTCCCGCATCGGGTTTTTCCAGGGACATTTGTCCAAAAATAATGGTGTCACTAGTGTGTTTGTTTTCTTTCAGCTGATGATCTGTAGATGTTGTGACTGCATTGTGTTTATTTCGATATTTAAATGTTTTAAATAACTTGTTCAGAATTTACAAGTAGAAGAAATAAACTAGCAGAATACAGATTAATTTTCTAACAGATAGACTTAGAAAATTCAACAATGGCCAGTCAAATCAATGCTCAAATAGCAAGGGATTCAGAGTATAGAGATTTGTATCATCAAAGCAAAGAAAACTGTAATACACTCTCTGAATTGGTCCTAGGCTAAGTTAGGTCCTCATCCATGCATGAAAACCATCGTATTCCTTGATTACCCCTCCAAAGGTTTCTATTGGTTATGTTCGAATTGTGCTCAAAGATAAGGAGATATAAAACCCAATAATGAGATTGACATCAAACCGGAAGTCCTTAGTGGGAATGACTTCATCTAAGTTGAAGTTTTTTAATTATTGCAAAGTAATTTTTTTGTTAGCTCAACATGTTAGTAGGCATTATACCAATAGGCTATATAGATATATCTTTAGGAAAGCAAGAATAGCTCACCCAATAGGAAACAATTTTGAAACTTGGGCTTTCTTGAAGGATTGGTTTAATACTTTCTATTAATTCATTATACAACATAGCCACAACCAATTTTTATACAAAAGGTAACCATCTCTGTTATATATATTAATCAGGCCCCAAGGGTTAGCTTAAGTTGTTTGATTGCTATGTCAAAGCCATAATGGCCAAGGAGGTCATGAGGTAAAATCCACCTAAGTCCCTCGAAGTTAGACATACGCGTTTTCCACCGGTCGCATTAAACCCAGTTGCCATTCACAAAATGTGTGGAAGCGCTTAAGAGTTTCCCAAGGAAAGTTTCCAATATATATATGTGTGTGTGTGTGTGTGTGGGTGGGTGGGTGTGTTCGTGCCTTCATTTCTTTTTTACTTTTTAGATTGTAGCAAAGTGGTCGAAAGAAGCATCAAGTTTTGCGCTAAAAAAACGAACAAAAGATGGTAGGAAAAATTGGGACAAGTAGCTTTGATACAATTTGTTGAATACCAAATGTTGCAATTTATTAGAATATTGAGTCATAAGGCACATAGATAGAAAAACAAATATAGCTTTGAAAATCAAAATAAAATATACAAAAAAATGAATAGGTAAAGCAAGTTAATGGCTATATATTTTGTAATGTTGTTATTCAGTAAATGAACTTGACCCATAGTTGTAGACCTTGTCAATAAAATAATTTTTTTTAGAAATAAAATATAATTATTATGTTTATCATCATGATTCTATCCTTAATAGTTTTATAACCAAACATTCATACAATATTGAAACAATTTTAGATCAATAGAAATATGATAAATCAAACATCAACAAGGTTTAGGTACCTTTATACCATTGATAAATCTCCTCAAGATGTCATGAATGTGATAAATCTCCTCAAAATGTCATGAATGTGATGAAGCTTATTTATCGCTGGTTGTAAAAGAGGTCAAAAGCCCCTTCAAGATTCCAATTACTCGCTTTTAATGACAGAATTTTTTTCACTACATCCAGAGAAAGAAAAGATTTTATGTTGTAAATAGAAGACCAAAATGCCAAAAATGAACAGTGCCATGACCAAAACAGTTAGAGAAAAATTAAATTTTTATTTTAAAGCTAAATAATGATCATAACAATGGAATCGAAACAAAATAGTTTTTGGACATCACAACTACATCTAAAAGTTATTTGGTTTTCCTAAAAAATAGAAGTATGTTTTTGATCCAATAGACAATACAAGACTGTTGACTAATGTAAGAGTAGAAAGTCATAAAAATATATAATCAAATAAAAGTTGGAAAATTATGTATAAAAAAATACCACTGCCCTCTATGCAAGAAAGAAGTTAAATAAAACTTTTTGCATGAAATTCCCATAGAGGAAAATGGATAAATTTTCAAAACCAGGAATATACCCAAAATAATTATCAGCACCCACAAATAACTCTACTAACCCCATCATTATTAACAATGTAAATGACTCCACCAACCCCATTATTATTAACAATCTAACTCAACTATATCCTTCCAACCAAAGAACTCTCAAGCCATTTCAAGGATACCAAAGAACTCTCAAGCCATTTCTACAGAAAATGCATTATCTTCTAGTAGTTTCTCAAGCTCTCTAGACCCAAAACCTTCTAGTAGTTTCTCAAGCTCTCTAGACCCAAAACTAATCTGTATAATCTCAAGATGTTGAACACATAGTTGGTTGGCACTGGTGAAACCCATGCAGACCAATTTTGAGGCTTCCAAAGACAACAATCAAATGAATCCATGCCATAAAAAAAAACACAAGAAATAAAATGTATAAAATTGACATGCTTGCTTCAGTTATTTTATCTTAGGCCTTTGATCTTCAAAGCTCATTTTTGGGGAATATGCAACAACTTCTACCGTGCAAAGCTCGACATCTTTGAGTTTTTTAATATCAATATAGATCTATATTAAATATGGATATAACATGAGCAGAGAGATCCAATCCAATTTCTTCACATGTAATTTTTTTTATGAGGCGACATTATTAAAATGTTTTTATAATTTATTTTTTAGATTTTTTCATAATTTTTATTTTGGCGGACATGAGCACACTGTTACACATCACACTACACTGAACTATAGAATGAGCTTTTTGGCTCAATGAACAACAGATATAGAATAAGCCTTTAGGCTCAATGAACAACAGATATCCTATGAGCCTCATACAAAAAAGCATCCAAGGATGAAATTCATTTCCAGGGGATTACATTGCAGCGATCTTGGATTTTGAAATGTTTTTGAAACTTAATACTTGGAGTTGCTCAATGGGGTAGGGTCCATGTTGTAGCTCTACATTTTCATCTTCGGGAGAAATCTGTTGCTACTTGTGTTGTTGTTGCACCATAGGAATATCATTGAGAAAGCGAGTTAAGAGAAAAAGGGGTATTTTTATTTCGATTGCCAATTTCGAATATTTGGCAATTGGAAGGACACTAGCTCGGTCAAAAGTTTGACCCAGCCAGTGTCCATCCGATTGCCAAATATTTGGAAAATCCGCAATCAAGATAAGCTCAAAGAGAAAAAGGTGTCTCATGCTGTTTAGTGGGCCAAATTGACCAAGCCAGCGTCCATCCGATTACCGAATATTAGGAAAATCTGCAATCAAGATAAGCTCAAAAGCAAGATAAGCTCAAAAGGAGAAAAAAAGGTGTCTCGTGCTCTCCAGTGGGCCCCTCTATCAGTTTTTGGTTATCTGGAGGCTCTCTGTCGTTTTGAATTTGATGTGCGCCAAATTTATTACAAATTATTATCTTCGCACGTCTCAATTTAAAAATAAACGTGTGGTGCACGCTTGAGCTTGAGCGTTCGCCTTATTGCTTTTTATTTGTTTAAGTTTTTGTTTACGGATGGGTCCCATCCAAAATTTTGTGACCTCTTCTCAATTTAAAAATAAATGTGGGGTGCAGGTTTGAACTTTTGCCTTATTGCTTTTTTTTAACTTTGGGCTCAAGGATGGTTCCCATCCAAAATTTTGACAATCGGAATTGAATCGGGAGTGCAAGCCCTTTTTATAAAGGTAAAAACATGTGTTTTTGTCTACGCAATTTTGATTTACATTAATATGGTTATTTTATATTTTTTTATTTAGAAGTATTTTTATTTTTAATATGATCAGTTTATTGGTAATAAAAATTATTATTTTAATAATATAAATATGGTTATAGTATCAGTCTAGATCGATCTTAACGTTAGATTTTATTAAGAGGATTAAATATATTTTTATTGTAAAAGAAGTTTGCATCTCAAGAAATATGATCTTTTTGGACACTTGATAGATCTAAAGTTAAAATTGATCTAGGCTAGTAATATATATATATATATTTCTTGTTTGGACACATGGTATTGATAATCCATGGTATTATGGAGTGAATCAAATGAACAACAATTGTTTGGGCACATGGTATTAGTAATCTATGGTATTGGTTCATGGTATTAATCAATGGTATTGTAACAAAGCCTATTTACTTTTTCTCTTTTACCTCAATTTTTTTTTTAAATTTTTTATTCTTTTTAATTTGAATTTTTATATATATGTAATTCGATAAAGTAGAAATGTTTACGTAACATGATAGGACATGACATGGGCATCACGTTACAACATCCTTACTAGTTGGAGAGCGTCTCGGCACAACTATCTCCATAACAATTATTTTTAATGGAGATCATGCAATACTTAATACTTACATTTAACATAGTATGATATATGTTTGAGTAGAAAATAACATGCATTGTTATATGTAGAAAATCGAGGAAATTCAACTATCTCCATAACAATTATTTTTTAGTGGAGATCATGCAATACTTAATACTTACATTTAACATAGTATGATATATGTTTGTGTAAAAAATAACATGCATTGTTATAGGTAGAAAATCTAGGAAATTTTGATATGTTAATATGATCAATCTGAAATAAAATTTCTTCTTACATAAACACAAAATATCTCCTCACATAAACACAAAATTTCTCTACTATATGTAATGGAATAGGAACATAAATAAAAGCACAGTCACAAAATTCAAAAACTTTTAATTGTCTAGGGAACCCAAGTGGGAAAACTCTATGCTTGTTGAAAATATTATTGATAGAAATTGAGGAATGATCTCTTACAATACAACTTTGTTTTCAATATCGAATACATCCTTCTCCCTTCCTTGCCCAAGCTTGAAAAACAGGCTTTTTGTAGCGTGATCTACTCCCTAAATCCTTGTGCAATGGGTGATCCTATTAAATAGGAATTTCTTCCTATTTCTATGCGCACTAAGCAAGGGACTTCTTCCTCACAATAATTATGTGCACATAGTTTCTCTTGCACACACTTCCTCACAAGCTCACACACAACCTTGTGCGTACTCTTATTGCTTGGCCTCACCAACTCATGCTCACCAAAACAATTATTAAACTTGGGACCTCTTCTTCACAATAACTATGTGCACATAGTTTCTCTTGCACATACTTCCTCACAAGCTCACACACAGCCTTGTGTGTACTCTTATTGCTTGGTCTCACAAACTAGTGGTCACCAGAATATTATTAAACTTGGGACCTCTTCCTCACAATAATTATGTCCACATAGTTTCTATTGTACACACTTTCTCACAAGCTCACACACAACCGTACTCTTATTGTTTGGTCTCACTAATTCATGCTCACCAAAACAATTATTAAACTTGTGCCTTCAAATGGTTAAAATAGTGAATTTTTAATTAATAAATGATTTTGTGGTTGATTGACTTAGCATGAGTTAATTGCTCATGCAACTCATCCTATTTCAAGTCAACCACTTGAAACTCAATCACTTGTGTTTTTCCTCATTCAACTCACACTAAAATCAAGAACTCATTTTGGCTCCTATGATTATAGCACAAATCAAGAAACCCTTTTCTCTAGACTTTCAATTTCAATACATAACCTAACTCGTCAACAAGGAACTCGTTTTTTCTCGTATGATTAACACACAAATCAAGAAACCCTTTTCTCTCGACTTTCTATTTCAACACATAACTCCTAATTTTTACATACTAATTCCTAAATTATAGGAACTCGACCTAATTTATAAGGAATCTTCTAATTTTTAGAAGAGTCTCTTATGATTAAGGCACAAATCAAGGAACCTTTTGCTGGCTAATATTTTCAACATTATAAACACATGTTGTGGATTGTGGTCTATATATGCTAGCCTCAATATAACATTGCTTAATCATCTTTAATCTCTTAGGTGGTTTTTTGAATCACGAGTTTGCATTATCATATTTATACAAAAGTGTGGCAAAATGGATAGGTTGTCAAGTGAGGTAGATTTAAATTAGAGTGACTTATTTTTCTTGTAATGGATTTCCATATTAAAGGTATTTGGAAAATTCATATTATTTTTTCTAGGGAAAAATTGTAATTTTATTCAAAGAACAAAATTAAAAGCGATAATAACAACCCATCAAATGATGCCCAAGAAAATAGTTATAAAAGAAAACATCAATAAAAAATTACTTTTTTGGCCTACCATCGAAGCACTTAGCTACCTTTTTATGCCTTTCCTTTTCTTAACTTTTCACCATACTCCTTGATTGGAAGTGGCAGTTACAATTGCCAATTGATTCTCTTCCGTCTTTAATGAGACTTATTTGTCCGAGTCTGAAATCTTAGATGCATGGAATCTTTTGATGCATCTCGTCTCCTTTTCAATGGGGATCTTCTCATTTTGCTGCACTAGAAATATTTTTGATGCTTTAGTACGATTCGGGATTTGAACCATTGTTCATGCCTTCTCAAGACCTTTGTTTAATGATATTCCTTGTGGGTTCATCCCCATTTCTAGAATTTGCACTTTTTCTCCATCCTCCTCTTCTGAGAGATGTTAGTATGAGAACTGTCATTCCTTTGGCTTTTGGGATTATTTATTTTTCCTTTTTGGCTCTTTCTTTGCCTGGGGACACGTATTTTGTAAATCTCTTGTTTGAAGACAAATATGGCATCTGAATGTTGTGTTTTCAAAATCTAAAGGTTGAGCCCCCTGAAGATTGTTATGAATAATATGAATGCGATAATCTATACCTTTACTAAGTTCTACCTCTCATAGATCCTGGAAAAGGTAAAAATTCCTTTTGAAGATCTATATAGGTCTGCCTTTATGAGCTTCCCCATTGTATTTCCAATTCCTTCTAATACTTGGTGATGCAAAAAAGGAAGTGAGTATGGTTATGTAATTTGACCCAAACCGGCATTTTGAAAACCACCATTGTATTGGCGTCAAAACCTGGAAACCATAGGGTCATAAAAAGACCTGCTCTGCCCCAAACCATGGACCTTATTTTAAGGAAAAATCCATATCCTTAACTATATGAAATTGTACAACAAAAATACCCCTTGAGCAAAAGTGAATATCATAATTTGGAGTCCAGGTGGAGAATACCCACTGATGTAAATCCTCTAATTTGGGCCAAAAATCCATTGGATCCGCGAATACCTATTTGGGATTGGAGAGTGGTGAAAAGATCATTAACCTCTAGAAGTTCAATTGTCATAGTTGGAGCCTGATTCATTTGTTCCACAATGTAAGGGCTAGGGATATTGAGGATTTGACCAAACTTATTTTGTGTCTTAACCTTTCCTTTTATGGCATCCTTAAATGAATTCAAACCCTTGGATTTGTTGGTTCATGGAAAACCTCCCCGCAACCTCAGATTTATGATGATGGATGAATGTCATTCAATTCCATAGTATTGCAACAGAGTAACATCTTGCAGTGAATTACCAGCATAAAGAGAACTTTGTGACTTCATCAGAATTACTGACTTATCTTGGACCTGCTTCTTTATATCTTGCACCAAATTCCCATCTAGAACCCCTATGAGAACCAATTTCCCATTCAAGGTTTTCGAAAAATTTTGAAAATATATCTCCATATACAAATCTATTTGATGTCTCTCGAAACTAGTCAATTTTGGATTTAGATATCCTATCTTCAAATTTTTAAAGGATATATGAGAAAAACCCTCAAAATCTGAAGTTTGATTGTGTTTTTCTACCAAATCAGTGGAGATTTCAAGCAGATCTATGAGAGGGGTGGTTTTATTTAATATAAACCAAATCCGTGGAGCGGGTCTTTGGCAGAAAAGATCCGCAAGGGAAGAACCCCCCCATGGAATTGTCCATCACCATCATTTATCCTTGATCAGCAAAATCCTCATGTCCCTAGACATGGACATGGCTACATTAACACAAAATTCAAGAGGTTTCATCTGCACATACCATAGGACTCCTATAGGCCGAACCACACTCAAATCTGCACAAGAAAGATCAAACTGCCACTCTATTGTGCTCCAAAAACATACCTATGCCTTGCCTACCTCCAAAAATTATCTCTATTTTGAAAAAAATTAGATCTAATTGTAAAGAATAGGGAAAAATTTTCATATCCTTAGCATCAACATGATGTCATATCCTTTTTGTAAAAACTAGGGTTTCTTCTTTCAACATAAACGATTAACCCTAGGGTTTTGTCCTTAGGGTTTTTTTTATTCACACCTTATCCAGGGTTTACAAACCCTAGATGCTTCAATCTACAAAGTCTTCAAGACTTATCAGCTTTCAAATTGTAAGTTCTACATGTATTCTAAAGTGTTATCTACAAACCCTAGAAATACCATTGACAAGCGTTTTATATATGAGATGGAGTTTATCAAACTTTTGCTGACATATGAAAGGAGAGGATAGAGCACTTGACATATTGATTATGTCTACGTCATTGACACAAGAGACACATGCATTGTAGCACAATTCATGAAAAATAGACTCATAAGATTTAGATGAACTTAGTAGTCATTAATTGCAAGAGAACTTGGAATGGACTTGAATCTATGCCTAGTTCTTGAGATGTGATAACAAGAGATTATATGTACCTCTTCAATCTTATCTATCCAGCCTTACTTTTTCTCCATTTTTCCTTTAAGTATACCATATATAACTACATTGGTTTGTTGTAAGGAGATATGCACACAATAAACTCAGACTTCTCATCATGGTGGCTCAATGCAACTCTTCAATGAGTTAATATTGCTGCATAGATTAGTTCTTTGATTTTGTTGCTCGGATGCATTGCATATTGGCCATATCTTGATGTTGTTGGAGAGATTTCATGTATTGGTTCAAATGTTGCTAGTGTGCTATTGATTCATATTGGTGTGATGCTCATGACTTGAGTCGATGATATAGTATATTGCTAGGAAAGTTGAGGAAAGTTGTAGCTAGTGAGCTGAAGTTTCCATGTGATGTAGAAGGTTGGTGAATGTACCATTTCGTTGCAAGCCCAATAAGGGTGCATTGAAATATTCGTAATAGAATAGTATCATCTATGATACTATTAGATTAACATCATAGGTGAAAAGTCATGACAAGGTTTCCTAGGTCTTCTCCTTGTTTACCTTCGAATTTTGGAATCCTCGAAGGGAGCTTGGTGGGCATAGTTGGCCAATTTTGGTTATGGGCAATAGAGTCATTGGTTAGCTTACCTAAATCCGGTAGGTTTTAAGAAGCTAAGAATGGGATTTGCGATTTATCCGCAATTCGAAATGATTTTGGATAGCTATATGCAAACGGGTCCTCTGTGGGGAATTTTTAGAAGAACTACCTCGATGGGTGTCTCTTGGACTATCCCGAGGAGTGGTATGTGGTCTCCCAAATGGTATTTCATGCGGGGACCCTTGCGGGGTCGTGAAGGGTGTGGGGAGGGGTTCCAAGCAAAGATGCACCAATAAATGAAGATCCCATAATGGCGGTTGTGTGACGTCCTCTATGCCTAAATGGCGAGAGTCCTGGCACACCTCCCGAGAATGGGGGGAGGTTTAAGAAATGTCTAGATCGGTGGGGAGTCATGGGGTACCCTATGGTGTCAATTAGAGTGTGTGATACTTTGTGTATGGTGAGGGAAGGAGATGATTCTTGAAATAAAATCAATCACATACATAAAACAAAGTGAAAAATAAAAAGGTTACTTTCCCTTTAACTTTATCCTATGTGATCAATCAAACAAAAAATGGTTTTCGTTTGTTTTTGTATGAAAAAGGATCCTAAGAAGACTTATTTGTCCTTACCACTCTCAAAGTAACTAGGCCTTGCGGAGATATCTTTTGATGTGTCCTAGGGTAATGTCCCAAAATAATTGGCGATGCCTTCCAGTAGGCGAAGAATCAACCAAGGTAATGGAAATGAGGCTCAAATGTTGCCTGCATCATCACCTATAGGGAAATGATGCCCTAGATTTTGGCCACTAAATTACCTTCGTCCCATGTGAGAATTCGATTTGAGCTTCATGAATGCTTTGATATGATGAGGATATATATATTTGTTGTTGCTTCCATTACATATTTCTATGTTATTGTTGTCAATTGATTTTGTTGCTAATGCCTATGTGGAGCATGGTGGTTGCTAGTGGTTATCTTGATATTGTTGTAGGATCTTCATTATTGGGATGGTGATTGCCAAGATTTTGAATGGCCATGCACTATCATGTGGTGTTGTCAGTACCTCTATTTCTGCTACTACATATGGAGAGATTATTCCATTACCCATGGGGGCCTTGTACTTGATGCAAATGCCATGTATTGCATTTTTAATTTTGCTGCTATATGGAACATACATATTTGCATGGAGGCCTATATTTTATGTTATATCACTGTATTGGGGTATGCATAGATGAGAGCACACTTATGTACAAATGTAAAATACATGTACCTTTATTCTTTATTGTGTTGGCATATTGCTCATAGAGACACCCATGGTGTCTAGTATGTATTGTGACATGTGTCAATTAGCTATTTATGGGCTAATGGGTGTCTTGTATTATCTTGTATATCATTGATGTAGCCTTATTACATTGGGTGAATGATGTAAGCTTGGGACCATAGAAGTCTTGGTTGATGATAGTTGTAGAGGAGTCATATGTTAGTATTATGTACTTGTCACAACCATGTATTTTCTCCATAAAGTGTTTTATTGCATGGTACTTTGTTGCACATCATTGTATATGAGAGTGGTGCAACATATGTGTTGCTACAACAACAAATAGAGTTTGATTGCAACTCTTTCACATGCTTAGGGAGAGCATGTTCATTTTTAGAGATTACATGACAATGGCTAGAGAAATTTTGGTAGTTGGGTTCATTGCTTCACATTTCTTATCTTGCAAGGGAGACATCTTTGGGTTGCATCAGTATGGTGTTGTGAATGATAGGGGGTAACTTTCTCTTATCTAGCACATTATTGGCTTTGTTCTTCAGCGTTGGTATGGCCCTTTTCCATTGATGTCAAAGGGGAAGAGATTTTGGATTGTGGAAATTAGCTTCACAATTGCAGCTTTAGAGTTGGAGTGTGTATGAGATCAACCTCAAATGTTGGAGAACATGTTGAGGTTGATGTCAATGCCAAAAGGGGGGCTTATTGGCATTGATGTAAACATGGTCATGGTGTTTTCAATTTGATGATGAGTGTTTTGTTTGTTGCAGTGTTCAACTGGATGTTCTTTTTGGTTGGCATTGATGTCATCATGGTTATGACATGATTTAGCACAAGATTTGGAGGTTGGATATAGAAGGTTGTATGGCATGCTATGTTGATTTACTATAGGTTGATGTTGCTACATATATTGAAGATGTTTTTGTTGTAGGTGGTTGGATTGTTGCTACAGGTGTTGCATATGATTCTAATTGTGTTGGAAGCATTGGAGATGTTGCTACATGTGTTGGAGGTGCCTCTACCAGTGCTGGAGGCAGTTGGATGACTTGATGTTGTTGCTACAGGTGTTGGAAATGCTGCTACAGGTGCTAGAGATGTTGCTATAGGTGCCACAAGTGTTTGGATAGGTTGTTATTACTGCTTGAGGGGCTCGAGGTGTTGGACATGATGAGGAGTTTGACAGACTGGGGCTTGCACGTCACTAACTTGTTGCAAATCTTTTTGGCTTATGACATCATTTACAGGATTGTCACATAGGTCTGGAGGTTTGTTTAGGCATTATTGATGGTGTTCCTTAATTTTAACAGAGATCTAAGGAGGCTTGATTGGGTTTTGACCATCCTCTTCCCCAACCACATGGATCTAAGCCAGTGGGAGCATTTGAAAGGATCCAACCACTGGCAGACAAGCTTTTGGGAGCGGTTGCAACCTAGATCAACTAGTTTTATGGATGCGGTTGAGGATTTAACTAGAATTTCTTTGTATTCCTCATGCATCTCAAGTGAATTAAGTGTTTTGGCAATGATTCATATTCAAAAAATTTATGAAAAAGGTCAGGAAACCTTAACCATGTACTAGAAAGTGATTAACATTGATAATATCCTTCATGAAGTGGAATTGCTTGATCAAGTCAATGAGATGAATATGGATCAAATCAAGCGTATGAATAGAGTTTGTGGAGCTCAATAGTTCTTGGTAATTATTGACTTGAGCACCTAATTTAATCCATATATTGGAGAAAACTCAATGATGGTATGGTTGATTCTCTTGAGGTGTTGAGTGAGTGAGAGATTGGAGGATTGTGTGCAAGTTTTGTGAGGGTTGTGTGATGCGGTTTTTTTGAAGCAATTTGCAGATGTTGCAGCAACTAGCTGAAGCATGTTATAGCCAACATTTTGAGCAGAGAATGAGGAGATTAAGTAGATATTGATTGTAATCTTCTTATTGTTTGGAAGTGTATTGATTATTCACAAGTTTTTGTTGGTTATGTGCAACAATTTTGTGAGCGAAATTGTTATTGCAGAGAGGTTTTTGCTGATGTATTCTACAGAGTATTTTATGTAGTGTTGATGATATTGTGTTGCAGTTATTGATGTGGATTTGGTTTTTGATTGTGTGCCTTAAATATATGTTGTTGTGGTGCTCATGTTGAGAAATTCTTAGTTCCAGTCTGAAAATATATGAAACGAGAACCACATAGAGGAGTGGAGTTGGAGGACCCCAGTGAAATCAATATAAGTGAGCAGTTTTATTAATCCAATCGTATTTGGATAGTTTACAAGAAATTGGGTGAGGCTCGTTGGTTGTGGAGGCTTCCAACAAATAGGAGTTTGTAGATTCAGTTGATATTTCAGGAGTAAACAGGTGAGGATCATTGGTCACGGTGACTTCCACCAGATGGTAGTTTGTAGATTTTCATGAGAAAGAGATATTGATTTAATAGTAGCCAACTGTAACTCTATGTAAAGAACTTGCTTAACATAATGAATATTTGAGCAACGTAACAAAAATGGGTAGTCTTTTTTCCCTAGAGAGGGTTTTCCACTAGAAATATCAGTGACCTTTGCGTTGAATGATTTCATGGTTTATGTTTATGTTTGATGCTCTAATATTTTCTTTTATGTTTCAGTCTATGCATGGTTTAAATGATTAATAATTTGGAGAAAAAATTATAAGTTCCTTCACTATTGATTCAGACTGCTCTCTCAGTAGTGATCTAGTTTCCAACATGCCAGAGAGTGTAAATGCATACCAAGGAGTGTTAGGGAGTACTAGGGAAACACAAGAGAGCACTAGGTCAAAATGCATGGAAATGAACGAATATGAGGGTGTTTCAGGGAGTGTTAATGAGTGTTATGCATGCCAAGGAGTGAGTGAAAAGGTATTCTAGGTAGTGGCAAGGCATGCTAGGGAATACTAGGGCATGTCAAGAAGTTCCAAAGTGTGCTAGGGAATTCCAGGGTGTGCTCACATGTACCAAATAGTGCCAAGACATGCCAGGTGCTAAGGCATGCCACGATGTGTAGGGTAACAGGGTGTGCCAACATGTGTTAAGGAGTGTCAAGGAAACAAAAGGGAGAAACAAGCTAAAATGCAAGGAAATGAACACATAAGAGGGTTAATAAGTTAGTATTTTACCTTTTTTCAAAAGGAGAATGTTAGGCACACTAACAATAGGTTCCAGTACATTCCAAGTGCCAATGCGTGCCAAGTGCTAATGTATGGAAATGCATTCCAAAGTGTTCTAGGGCATGCTAGGGACTACAGTGCATGCCAACACATGCTAGGGGAGTGTCATGTTATGCTAGGGCATGACAACATGTGCTTGGGCATCCTAGTCATGGAAATATGTTCTAGGTACAAATATGTTCCAAGACATATGAGGTGCCAAGGAATGTTAGTGTCTACCAAAGCATGTCAAGGTGTGCCAAGAGTGTTGAGGAGTGTTATGTCTCTCTCATTAATAGAATTGATCGAGCTTGATTATGTATTAAATAATAGGGTTACTAACACACTAGTAGAACTTCATATAAAGAGATTTTACTAGATAATAAACCTAACAATGTAGAATAATGTGTTGATTCATAAGAAAACTATATTCTCATTACTTGAGGGAAATTATACACACTAATTAATTCTTATCAAATTGATTGACTCTAAAAACTATGGCCTTATACACATAATGAAAAAGACTCCATAAGGATGGCCTTAAATTTTTATCATTTGACAAAATATATAGCAACAAACACATAGTGTCATCAAAAACTCATTGGAATGATCAATGATGACAAGCATCTTTTGATCGTCATCAAAAGTAACCAAAAAGAGCATTGGTGAGGGATAATAAAATATCGTCACTAGAAATGTCACCAAAGAGAGAATTAGTGATGGGCCTTAAACAACCCTCACCAAAAGTGTCATTGAAAATGTCTTCGGTGACAAACCTTAAATCATCGTCATTATATGCACTTACAACAACAATTTTAAAGGACCGCCACCATATGCAACATTGGTGACTAACCTTAAAGGTCTATCATAGGCATGACACTCACCAATGACCTTTTTTGTTGTAGTGACTACTTGAAGAGTTGTTGCTCCTTATTTCTCCACACTGTCTTAGGCTACTTATTTTCCTCTTTGATCTTCTTCTTTTCTTCCTTCAAATGCTTCCTTCCTGGCTTCACTTGCTTTGTTCTAGATCCTCTTGGTTTTTGTTTCCTTTGACGGTTTTGCCCTGAGTAATGGGGAAAGAAACAATCTCTTTCCATATGGCTAAATATATGGCAAATATAACACTCCACATGGCTAAGAGTATCAAATATTTTACTGTTCATGTTAGATCTAAACCGTGCATGAAATGTACTTCTCCTCCATTGGCTATATCTGTAATCATATTCCTTATGGCCAAATAAGTTACATGAGTAACAATAACCATAAAAATCACAATTATACCTGAAAGCCAATCTCCTTGGATGTTGATATTACTGGAATCTCTATTGATGTGGTCTATATGATTTTCTCTAGCATGCCCAAACTTGTGATAGATGTAACATTCTACATTATGCATAAAAGGAACAAAGGACTTTGATTCCTTTGAAATCTTACAGATTTGTCATGATTATCTCTAGGAGCAAAGGATCTTCTGAATGTAGGATCTCCTTGAGATTTGCTTCTCTGTTGTTGGTTTTGTTGCTTAATTAGCAGCCGGATTTACTTTTTTTTTTTTGTTGCTCGTTCTTTTGTTTTTTATCTAGCTGTTGGATTTGCTTCTTGTTTCATTGGATCTCAATTTTGTTGTTGGTATTGTTTGCTATAGGTATCTTGGTTTCTTCTTTTATTTTTGCCTGCATGCAAACTAGACTCACCCTTTTGAAATCCAAGACCAGATTTATCCAATGGTGATCTTTGGATCTCAAGAAAATTATATAAGGCTATGATATTTTTCTCCATCTTTCGCTACTTTCTCAAGGAAAAAAACTTCAACTTCTAATCTTCCAACCCCTTCTACCTTCACTTGATATTTCTTTCTCATACCTTCCTCAACCTTTTCTAATTCAAACAACTTAATCTTTAAGCTGACAATCTTTTCCTTAAGCTTGGCCTCCTCCTCATCATAGATCTGCTATAGTTTTTCTTGATCCGTGCATGTAGTTGTTAGTCTAGAAATATCAGATCTATGAATCTTAATATCATTGTCATATTCACTAGGCACTTCAACATGATCAAATCTAAATCATCAAAATTATAACTCAATAGAAAATCACTAATGTTTATACGTTTGGGTCCAAGATTTTTTGATTTCTTCTCATCATCCGCTGAATCATGTGCACTAGAAGAATGAGATTCTCGTGGCTGAGATTCTTGTTTCTAGAGCATCTTCTTTTTGTTCTTCTTCTTATTTCTCTTCTTCTCATTTTCAATATTGTTGTTGGTACCATCTCTGAAAATGGATTCTAGCTTGTCCCACCTATCTTTGGCACATTGTAAATCCACTAGTCTCTTCATATCATCGTTATGAAGATTCTCATAGATTATACATTGTGCTTGTGCATCCTGCTGCAAAACTTCATCTGGAATTGGATCTTTACCACAACATTCACACACTACTTTCCAAATGTTATATCCACAAGATAAAAATTGAGATTTTACATTTTTGTTCCATACCTTGTAATTTGCAGCAGTGAGGACAACCATTATTAGAAGAAAAGAAAAAAATAAATTTCTGCCAACAAAGCCCAGATCTACTCTCCAGTGATCAAGTTGCAACCAAGATCCCTGATCTGATACCAACTGTTGGAAATCTTTGATCACTATTGAGGGGGGGGGGGGGTGCGAATCAGTAATGTAATATATATACGATTTTTGCCAATTTATTACTTCATAATTATTGAATCACAAATAAGTTAACAACTACTCATTAAACATGTGCATCACATAACATCACTGAAACCATAAGCATCAATATAAATAATAAACATGCACACAATCACATCAATCACGCATGAGACACAATATTTCTGGTGGAAACCCTTCCAGGCAAAAAACCACCCTTGTTGTTGTTGCTCGACTCTGAATCATTAGTCAATAATTTGGTCTTTTACATAGATTTTTGACTCCCATCAGCATGGAGTCTTAACCTCATATACATATGCCAACATTGATCGACTAGGAGACTCGATAATATTGATAAGCTCGGAAGACTCTATTCTCTAAGTATATCTATGTACTATGATCCACTGAAGCCACCATGATCAATTGATCCTTTCCCAACTACCATTGGACTATCCAACCACCATTAGATTGATAAACTTGTTCCTTTTGTTGAAGCTTCACCATCACTTCTCTTCTCTCATGAAGTCACTACTCCTCTACCATTATGCAGGCATCCTTTCATGTATTTTCAAACTAGATACCAAGACACTATGCTCAACAAGAAATCATCTCCGCATACATGCTCTCAATAGCAAGATCTCATAATAAAATCAATATAAAACAAATGCACAAAAACATGTGCTCTCAATACAAATTTGTGGCCACACAAATCTGATATCAAAACCTCACATCAGAATGAAATCGCTACATACTAAAATTAGAAACATACAACATTAAGGCTATGCACCAAAAGTAATAGCAACTTCTGCACAAAAAAGTGTGAGAGTCTCCACAAAAACTCTATCCAGTACCATACGCAACTCTCCATTCAATCTCTACACCAACAACTCCAATTCTAATCTATACTCAATCATGCTTCATATCTGCTCACTATTTAGTCAATAACACTCATAGATTGAAGCATCTATTCTCTCCACTAGGTCTAAAGCATACACTACCTCTCTGTAACCTTCTCACTCACATACTAACTTCAACAACAACACAAAGCTCACAATACAATAATATAAAACATGTGGGGTGAAATTGAGCTTGGGGCTAGGATACAAGGTGTAAAAATTGGACCAAATCAATCCACTAAGGTCACTACTAATGCACTAAATTCATTGACATCATGAAAGGACCTTTTCAAAAAAATTCTGACTTTTCAAACAATTTTGGAAGCCTCTAGGAATCTCCAACCTAATTTCCTTCTTAACAATGTGAGGAATGTGGATAAAATCTTGTAAAAACCATCATCCACACACTTGACACTATCTAAACTTGACTGGGGCTATAACCACTTCCATAAGCTGGCGTCCATCCGACTAGAGCATCCCAACCGCTCCCATAGGCCTCTTTGCATGCGACTAGGGTCAAAGCTGAGGAAAACCATCAGTTCTTCCCTTGCATCTATACATGCCACCAGACCTATGACATGGTCTCTGACACCTCTGCAAAAGGATCAACCAAGCCTCCCAAGTGTCACAAACAAGTTGACCTAGAAGGGTCATCAAACAAGGTTGGCAAGTGTGCCAACAAGTCCTCCATTCTCACCACAAGTTGCAAGACCTATATCAGACTTAAAAACATCTCTATAGCACCACTAGAACATCAACATCACCATCATGAATTCATCACATTGCAACAAGTCATTTCCATGAAGCATAAGCATGAAGACCTAGTTAACAACTCAACTAGTGTGTTATGAACCATCTCTATCATATGTAGATCTAATCATCACCTATAGCATCCTCCTCTACCTGTAGCAGGATCAACAAACCATCATGACATGTCCATCAATGCACATTCCAACACATGCCAACTCCTCTAAGACAATCAAGCTCTATCGATTCTAACACATACCGATACACACTATGGTCCATCAATCTGCATCACCATGAGGTTGACATAAGTGCATGACCTCAAGAGTTGAAATCAATGCCAACACAGCCATATCACTGCCAATACATCAAATCCAACCAATAGGACCACCAAATCAACATCCATCACACAGGATCATGACCATGACCTTGTTGATGTCAATACCAACACTATAAAATCAAGATATATTCATACTGGGAATGAAAGGTAGCAGTGTGAGAAGATAACCTAAAGGTCAACAAGGGAGATCACTTTCATACAAAATTTATGATCAAATTGAAGATTGGAAAGGATCAATATAATGCATTTATTTCTGATGAAGAGATGAAAGTGACGTGCAAGATTGATGACCTGGATCCTATGACAAGATTGAAGAAATAAGATGGGTCCATGATACCTCAAAAGGAAGCAGGCTTGATATAATGAGATGCGAGGAAAAGAGGGAGCCATGAACTTGTAAAGAATAGGTAGATGATACTCTTAAGAAGGAAAGTTATGAGGCTTATGGTGTTGACTTCCCAAATAGAAAGGAAGTCTGGAATCTCCTATAGATTTGAGAAGGAGTAAAGGAGTCTCCTTGAATAGGATCAAGGGTCTATTCTCTAGGCAAGAGGAAGTAGGGATATCCTCTCTAGTTGAGAGGGAGTGATGTTAGACATCACATGTGCATTCTTGTCTTCATGTGTCAAACACTTGACTAGGAATAATAGTTGTAAGTCGAAGTGAAGGTCTTGGAGAGAGAATGGTGGAGGATTGGATAAGAATTTGTGGTTTCCTTGAGGATATAACATCCAAGAAAAAAAATGGTTTGGCACTCTTTTAGGATAGGACAGGTTTCCAAGATAAAAGTGGTTGAAGAGGACCGATATTCTTTGAGGATTTAGGTTTGGAAATCTAAGATAAAAATAGTCCTAAATGGGTATACCTAGTGAACATCTGAATGAAGTATGTGCCTTGTAGAGGTAGTGTGGTATCACACGTAAAGCCTCCTAGCATAATTCTCTTGAATGAAATTGATATTGTCTAGTTAGGCCTTAAAAGACAATGTTGGTTACAATGATGATTCTTACATTTGGCTTATCAATCTGACTCTTCTTATGATAACTCTTCAGCTTGAGAATGATGTCGTACTGGTTGTACAATTATGAATACCTCCCTAGTTAAGAGGGAGTGTTGGAAATGTAACTAGTTTGAATCTTCATAATTGTTGTTGTTCTCATTTTAATATGTATCTTATGTAACAAACAAAAGAAGAAAAGAAAAAAATATTATTTTAAAGCGTGGGTTTCATGGTCTTCATTGCTGGTCTTTTAGGTAAAATCATGTTCTTCATGCTTCTAGGTCTTGTTAGGTCGTAGGATATATTGTCATGAGTCAATAAAGTCAACATCATGTTTATAAGACCCTTTTAGGAAAAATATATCTTGAAAAGAATTTATTTTAAGTCTAGAAAATACTGCAAACCTCTAGAGTACAAGTCAACCCTGGAAGCTTCAAGTTGGCCTAAAGGAGGGAATTCGACCCCTTGGAAAGGTTATATAAAGGAGTAGATTTGACCTCATTTGGTACTCACTCACCATCAAGTTCAATCTCCCAAGAAAAGTTTGATCTAAGGATAGAAGAGGAAAGGAAGGAGGAGCGAAGAATAATAAGGAAAGATGATTCCAAGAAGTCAAGGAAAAACTTGTTTTTGGGTTATATCTCTCTCACACATGCAAGGGTTTTTGCAGCTACAAAGAAGGTCAAAACTACAAATTATAGGAGAGTGAGTTGCAATATCAAATTGTTGGAGGAAAGAATACTATATCTTGGCCATGTTGACCTTGTGATGAGTTGTTTTGCTGAAATAAAGGCCTCTTAAAGAAGTTGGATTAGGGTTTTTGCAACAACTACAAGGCCAAAATTACAGGACGAAATTGCAGGGGAGAGGTTGTGGTCGAAGTTGTAGCTAGAAGTTGGTTCTATTGGGAGGGTTGACTTGGTACTTGGAGGAGACTTGGTCTAGGGTTTGGGTCTTGTTTGTCTCATTTGAAGCACATTCTATAAGAAGAGGAGTTTTTTCGATTTTTCCCCTTGGAGGGGTTTTTTCATGGTTTGAAGCCTAATATATGTGTCCATTATCTTTACTATTTTGTTCTTGATATTTATTTGATGAAGAAGATCTAATAAAGAAACACAAGAAGAAGAATAAAGTTCACAATCAATTATTAAGATCAAGGAAAATCATAATTAATAGTTGCCACATTGCATTTTCCATCAATTGAAAGCATGGATATGATTAGGTATCTCATGTATAAAAAGAAACTATACAACATGGAAGCCAAAAGGTTCCCCAAAATTGCTTCTAACTCTAGCCAAAACCACCACCTCCAACTTAAGTGAGGATGACGTAGGATGCCCAATCTTGGCTAGATCATTGGGGGGTAAAGGAGGAGATCATATTGGAGAATAAGGATAATATTAAAAAAATTATTACTTCCAAATTTAAAGATAAGTTGTGGAATAATAAATAGTTATAGGGAAAGATGAAGCTAAGCTACTATAAGGAGGTTATCAACCCCAATCTTGATTCATAGAATTATCTTTTTCACTTGACCAGTGCTAAGAAGGAAATGAATATTTCCAAGATTAGAACTAATTCTCATGAGATTCAAAGTGAAATATGACATTGGTCAATTCCTAAAACACCTTGGGATGAAAGACTGCCACCTTTGTGATACTAAGAGGGTTGAAGATGAAAAACACTTTCTCTTGGACTTCCCAAACCTTACTCACATTCGTTATAATTTTAAAAATATTTGTCGCACTACCAACCTTCATGACTTATTAAGTAAGAAAAACTATGATGATCTAGGTACATTTCTCTCCCTTCTTTTTGATCATATAAATAAAATATTAAAGAATCTCAATTAATCTCTTACTTTCTGAAGAGTTGATAAACCGTATTGATCTTAGTGGACGTTAATCATGATC